>JBBPLK010000426.1:0-14033 GCA_038089735.1 Exsudoporus frostii | reverse complement strand
TTCATGGGCTGGCGAGTGACTAAGCACTTCTCTTCGTGCTACTTGATGTTCCTGGTACAAGCATTGTATCTCAGGGGGGAGGAATACGAGACCGAGTTCCAACAGGATTTCCTCAGCACCTAGGAGGTCTACCAGAGCCTCTTCTTCTTCGTGAATGCTTCGGACGCTGGATGCCGAAGTCGAGTGCGAACGGTGGGGAGATGATGGAGTATGGGCGGAAGCGATCGCTTCTTTGATTAGTTGCTCCGCACCCTTGTCGGTGGCAGGATAAAACCTCTCTGCGTCATAGGGATCTGTCGCATCGTAGCGTGCCTCCACTTGCTGTCTTAAACGCTCTATGCACTCCAGCAACGAGGACCCGTCGAAGTCCGAGTAGTATGGCACTGATGTTCGTCAGTTTTGTGTCGCCTTGTTTCTTTACGATGACCTACTTGAGATCAAAGACTCGTCTTGACTCTGAGGACATTTTTCAGAATAGAGCTAGAGCTCTCTTGCTTTGGGGCGCCTATGTATGGCGGGTAGAAGGAGTAGTCAAGTTCTAGTGAAACAACCAAAGCTTCGACCCACTTAAAGGTCTAGACTAGGCTGCTTACTTATGAGGAAAGATGGGGATATGAGAGCGTTGAGCTCAAGAGTCTTATTCAGTGAAGCTATGGGGAAACTCCAAGAGAACTTGACTGAAGTTCTCTGGCAGCGACTTTGGCCTTTATATACTACTCATATTATTTGTACATGATTGTATTGGATCTACCAATTACTACTGCATAAGGTCTAACCCTAAGCCCTGGGCTATGGGTAGCAGAGATTAAATAGGTGAGGTGGAATGGAAGCATAACATGTGTGATGCGTGAGGCACATCAAATGGAAGAGAAGAAAGGAAGAGCATAGCCATGCACTGCATGGAGATTAAAAAAGAAGACTGTGCATGTGTAAGGGAGATCATAGATCTCGTGAGAAATAGATAAGAAGATAAGTGTCCTTTGTGATAAGATAATCACATGGTGCGATAAGATAAGTGTTACGTCAACCGTGACATCAACAACTGACACTTTCGTGTCAACCAATCTTCGGGGGTTCTTCCGGTCCGAGACGGAGATTTGGCACATATAGACGACGTGCGGAAACCAATCAGCCCTAGCTACTCCGAGCTAGCTGAGGTCAAGGGTACTAGGCTCCAGCTACCAACCGCTAAGGCACTGACACAGTCGTGCGAGCGGCGAGCAAGCAAGTCTCTATAAGCGTATAGAGAGAGAAAGAGAGACGGTGGTGCAGTCCCGTCTTAGTTCAAGCAAGAAGGCTTCCAGAAGCAGAGGGCTTCGAAGCGAAGGAAGATTGATTAACACGTTGAATGGTGTAGATCAAGGTTAGGGAAAACAGTCGCGGGAGAAGCCCCGGTATAAATAGTACTGTATGACCTTAGGGCCAGTAATAGATATAAAAGGAATATGACTAAATAGGGATAGGGGAGGCGATGCATAAAGAGAACACTGCTGAGGAGGCATTGTTCGAGAGATGAAATAGATCGGGAGAAAACGGAGAGGAGTATGGATGGATTCGGGATGGGGGTGGAGGCGATGGGTAGAGCCTTCTTAGAAGGCGATACTCGGGACAGCTCCTCCGACGAATTGGTCCCAGACCTCCGAGGAGATCCCTTCATCATTGACGATCATGTCCCACAGCGTTTGGGATGATGGAGAAGGCGGGAGGTTGGAAAAAGGGTGGGGGTCGCCTATATCTGTAACAATAAGATGCAAAAAAGAAAAATGTACTAAGTCCGTTTGATGAAAAGTACCGTTCATAACACTACCCCCTCCTTAGGGATCGACTTCCAGGCGATCAAAGGGTGCATCTTTGTCACATGTGACGGTGTCATTTTCGAAAGGTTTAAATAACCCGAGGAAGTCTATGTATGACATGCATAGCTTCCGGGGTGCTTGTGGGTTTGTTCGGTGGAAATCAATGATTATGTCTTTAGTGTTGTCAAGTTGTCCCTCCAGTTCCCATGTACGATCAACGTCTTCGAATCCAGACCAGTGGACCAGATATTCGAGTCGTTTTCCCTTGAGTTGGGAATTAACAATATACTCGACTTCATACTCGACATCACAATCTTCTGTGACAGTCATGTGTCCCGGTTTTACGGCTGATTGTCCCGGCAATCTATCCATAAACGGTTTGACTCGTGAGATGTTAATGACCGGATGTATCTTCATGGATCGTGGCAATTTCAGCTCAACTGCGTTGTTACCAACGAGTTTAGTGATGACGTAAGGTCCAACCCAATGTTCACTTAGTTTTTTAGATGCGCATGTCAAACACAGGTTCATAGTAGATGACCACACTTTGTCACCAACTTTGTAATTGGGTCCTTCTGTGCGGTGTTTATCAGCTTGAGTCTTCATTTGACCCTGAGCTTCTATAATATTATGTCTCGTATCATCAAGAATCTTGGCCATGTTGTTAGCCAATTCATCAGCAGCTGGTGCCTTTGAAACATGTTGTTCAATTCCCATTCTTGGTTGATATGAATGTGTGATCTCGAATGGAGACTTCTTGGTAGAAGCCTGCTTCTTTGAGTTATATGAAAACTGGGCGAGTGGTAACCAATCTACCCATTTATCTTGGTTTTCTGCGGTGAATAATCGGAGATACTGCTGGAGATCTCTATTCATCCATTCTGTTTGGCCATCTGTCTGTGGATGGAGCGCAGTAGATAATTTAGGTGTTATGCTGAGGCGTTTGCAGAGATCTTTCATCACCTGTGATGCAAACTGTGGTCCTCGGTCGGATACTATAGAATGTGGGAGTCCGTGGTTTTTCCACATGTTGAATAAATAAAGTTTTGCTGTTTCCATTGCTGTAACGGTCTTCTTCGTGGGAATAAACTCTACTTCTTTTGAAAATCAATCAACGACGACCAAAATAGAGTCATATCCGTTAGATATAGGCAGATCCGTGGTAAAGTCTGCTGTTATGTCAACCCAAGGCATGTGTGGTACCTCGAGTGGGTTAAGGGTTCCAGATGGCGCTTGATTAGTTCCTTTGAACCTTGCACATCTGTCACATCTTGATATATAATCTTTTATGAATGTAACCATTCCTGGCCAGAAGTAGCTTCTCTGGAGGAGTTCAATCGTCTTTTCATATCTGGGATGTCCTGCAACCGGTGTGTCGTGGTGCAATTTTACTACTTGCAATCGTAGATTTTCTTCATTGGGGACAAACATCTGAGATCCTTTCATGATGACGCCTTCTTCTTCGTGCCATGAGTCACTCAGGCTGAATACTTCTGACTCTAGTAACTTCGAAGTCGCTTCTTTGATCTTTTTATGTATTTTATCGCCTTCATCGCAAATCAGAACTTGGTTTTGTCTGACATGTTCCAGCGGGATAACCAGTATTCCTTTATTATCGTCTTCTATGCCTTCCATGTGATCTTCATGTCTGGATAAGGCATCGGCTTTTCCCATGGTCACACCTGCTTTGTGGAGCCATTTGAGATTAAACCTTGATAAATACTGTGCCCAACGTGCTTGTCGTCAGTTGAGATCCTGTCTCGTCATGAACCATTGCAAATTCTGGTGGTCGTTCCACACTTCGAACTCGTGTTTGGCTCCTTCTAGATAATGCCTCCATACTTCCAATGACCTAATGATGCTTAACATTTCTTTGTCAGCGACCGGATAGTTCCGTTCTTCGGGTGTCATGGAATGGGAGTGGAAAGCGATGGGATGCCACTTGTCATCTTTGAAAATAGATAAGACTGCTCCTGTTGCGTAATTAGAAGCGTCACTTTCTAAGCGGAATTGACAATCAATGTCAGGGTAAGCTAAAACAGGAGCTGTCATGAACTTCTGCTTGAGCGTGTTAAATGCATTCTGCTGCGCTTCTTTCCATTCGAAGGATGTGTCTTTCTTTAGTAAATCGTTCAGGGGTCTCGCGACTTGTGTGTAGGCCTGAATGAACCTTTGATAGAAGTTCGCTAATCCAAGGAAGCTTCTTACTCCTTTTACGTTCGATGGTGCTGGCCAATCGAGTACGGCTTTAACTTTATCCATATCCATTTTAATACCATCCTTTCCCACGATCATTCCGAGGAAATCAACCTCTGTGGTATGGAACATGCACTTTTCTGGTTTTACGAATAGATCATTTTCTTCCAAGCGGCAAAGGACTTCTAACACAATCTTGTCATGCTCCTTTGGGTCGTCCGTCTTGGTGAATATCATAATATCGTCGATGTAAACAACGACAACGTCTTCCATATCAGCGAAGATTTCATTCATCATCGTCTGAAATGTGGATGGAGAATTGCATAATCCAAAGAACATGACCAGGGGTTTGAAGGCACCGCAGTGACATATGAAAGCAGCCTTCCATTCATCACCTTCTTTGATGTGAATGTTATTGTACCCCCACCTTAGGTCCATCTTGGTGAACATCTTTGTTCCTTGCAATTTGTCAACTAACTGCACGATCAACGGCAGTGGGTAATTATTTTTTACTGTGTGTTTGTTGAGGTATCGGTAATCCTGTACCATATGCTTCTTTCAGTCTTTCTTTGGAACGAAAAACACAGGGCTTGTTTGTTCTGACTTAGATGGTCGAATATATCCTTTAGCGAGTTGATCATCTATGAAAGCAGAAACTTCTTCCTGTTCAGTGTGGGATAGGGGAATCAATCTACCCTTCTTAGGTTTGAACGTTTCTTTCATTTGATCGCATGATTCCAAGGTTTCCTTATCAGCATTCTTTCCAATTCTTCTTTAGAGAAAATCTTTAGGTATCGATGATACTCTTTAGGAATTAATTCTTCCACAGTCTTTTCTGCTTTTTTGGGTGTTTCCAATGTGGCTCTAATCTTGTGAGCGGTCCATGCCTGCTCAACTTCTTTCTTTTCGAGCGTTTGGAGGTATATCAATTTTTCTTGTAGTAGATAACATGATGGAGGACAATGTGTCATTTTGACTTCTCCATTGTTCCAATCAATGTCAGGGTTGTGCTTCTTTAGCCATGTATATCCGAGGATCACTTGGTTCTTTCCAAGGTCTGTGACTTCTGCTGTCACTTTTTCACAATGTCCCTGATAGTCGATTACAATATTCATGGAATGTGTTATGTTTCCAGTGGAGTTCTTTGTTCCGTCAATGTTAAATACGGGGATGGGGTTTCATAATAGGGTCAAGGGTATTTTCTTATCCCTTGCCCATCATGTGTCAATAAAGATAACATTTGCTCCACTATCCAATAAGGCTTCAGTGGAAATGAAGGACTTCTTTCCTTTCGGGGATATCTGAATCTTCATGATGATCTCCTTATCACCTTTGAGACTCCATGTGAATCTTTTGTTTTCTTCAGGGGTTTCTTCTTCGTTAATTTTTTGTGAGTTTTGGAAAGAGGAATCAAGCACCAGACTAAAGCCCTGGCCACACTCCAGACAAGCTGAAGACGCCTCTTGGCATGGTGAAAATGGTAAAATAAAACTATCATCAACGTCATCAGTCTTGTCAACGGTTAATATATCAAATCAGTTAACACTTGCGAACCGAGTGCCCTGTTCACTCAATTCGCTTTCCCTTTTCCCTTGTCTTCCGAGGACTTCATGTCGTAGAAGTACACCTTCATTGTGTCGTACGACATGCCTCTTACTGCCGCAAAGGGATCGGCATTCCTGGGCATCTCCTTCTGACTACTGCTGTCCCCCCAGGATGTAGCAGCTCCGTGTGAGTCAGTGTTTGTCACACGCACACCTCGCATGTTGGAGCGCTTGCACTCCTTCTTGTGACCACCACCTAAGAAGTGGCAGTCAGGGCATTCTACCTTGGCTTTCCTGCAGTCTTTCGCACAGTGCCCTTCCATGCCGCAGTTAAAGCATTTCCCAGATCCTCCGCACTGGGTTGTGCTTACGTCCATGGTGTTCAGGTCCTTTCTGCCTGATCTGCTTCTCCATTGGGTCCTGCCCATGATGAAGTTCAGGCTCTCCCTTGCAGAGCTGACACTGTGTATTTCCTTGAGGTATTGTAATGGGTCCTCGGCCCGCTTCCCTTCTTGGAAGATTCTGGTGATGATGCCAGGCGCAGTGTTCTTTTCTAATAACTCCACTGTATGGGAGTTGTCTATGTTTGCTTGGAGGTAGACAGCCTCCCATTTGACGATATAATCGTCCGTGGGCAAGTTTCCTTGTTTGAGCTCTCAGAGCTCCTTTCGTGCCCAATCTTATTTGTTCGTTGTACAAAACAAACCTTCTACATCGCTGACCAATTGGTCCCATGTGTAGGTACCTTGTGCCGCTTGCGTTAGGCGGACTTGTGCAAAGGGACCTGCTTTTGGCCCTTTTAATCGAGAGAGTATAGCCCTGACGGCATCTTGTGAGCCGGGTGGGATTGCGTGTGTGTTCACCACAAGCCATGCTTGGACCTTGGTCCACCACTCTTCGAACTTTGCCTTGGACCCATTGTATTCTCCTGGGTCAGAGAAGATCTTGACTTTCTTCGAGAAAGAGGACGTCGTTTGTCCTAGAGGTCGTGCCGCACTTGAGAGCACTTCATTTTGTTGCAGCGTGTAGATTTGTCATTGCTGTTGGTCAATGACCATTTTACATTCTTCGAGGCTTCTTCTTGCCTCACCGATCATTGCCATTTGTTCCCTAAATATAGCTGTGGCTGCATTCAGCCTGTTGCCCCATTCTTGGCTTTCATCTTGGAAAATATCAAAGGGTGTTGCCGGTTGGACACCAGATCCAGAACCAGACATTTTCTATATATAGTAGTAGTAGGGGTGAGACTAGTAAAAAGGATATTTCTTGAGACCTTCGAGATGGTCTTTTGGTCGTAGGTAGAGGTCATACTCGAATCCTACAAAATTGAACCTCTCTGGATATCTCTGTTTCCGTGGGTCTTTCTCGTAAACTTTCTTCATTCTCAGTTTCCTCCGACGGTAGGGTGTGGGCGTACAGTATCTGTTGCCCCTTTCTCTGCCGTTAGTTCCCAAGGCAAATCCTACTTGGTGAGCTGGCGAGTGACTAAGCGCTTCTCTTCACGCTACTTGATGTTCCTGGTACAAGCATTGTATCTCAGGGGGAAGGAAAACTAAACCGATCTCCGTGGGGATTTCATCAGCACCGAGGAGGTCTTCCAGAGCCTGCTCGTCTTCGTGGATGCTGAGAACGTCGGATGCCGAAATCAATGGCAAACGGTGGGGAGATGACTGAGAGTGGGCGGTAGCGATCGCTTCTTCGATCAACTGCTCTGTGCCCTTGTCTGTGGCAGGATAGAACCTCTCTGCATCATATGGATCTGTCACATTGTATTGCGCCTCCACTTGCTGTCTTAAACGCTCTACATGCTCCAGCAACGAGGACCCATTGAAGTCCGAGTAATATGGCACTGATGCTCGTCAGCTTGTTTTGCCTCGTTTCTTTACGATGACCTACTTTTGATCAAAGACTCGTTTTCAACTCTGAGGACGTTTTTCAATAAGGCTAAAGCCTTTGTGCTTCATAGGCGCCTATGTACGGCGAGTAGAAGATGTAGTCAACTTCTAGTGAAACAACCAATGGCTTCGACCCACTTAAAGGTCTAGCAAGGGCTGCCTACTTATGAGAAGTAAAGGGGGGAGAGAGCGTCGAACTCAAGAGTCTTATCCTGTGAAGCTATGGGGAAACTCCAAGAGAACTTGACTGAAGTTCTCTGGCGGTGACTTTGGCCTTTATATACTACTCATACTATTTGTACATGATTGTATCGGATCTACCAATTACTACTGCATAAGGTCTAACCCTAAGCCCTGGGCTGTGGGTAGCGGTGATTAAATAGGTGAGGCAGAATGGAAGCATAACATGTGTGATGCGTGAGGCGCATCAAATGGAAGAGAAGAAAGGAACATAGCCATGCACTGCATGGAGATTAAAAGAAGGCTGTGCATGTGTAAGGGAGATTGTAGATCTCGTGAGAAATAGATAAGAAGATAAGCATCCTTTGTGATAAGATAATCACGTGGCGTGATAAGATAAGATGTAAAAAGAAAAATGTACTAAGTCCATTTGATGAAAAGTACTGTTCGTAACACCGAGTGCCCTATTCACTCAATTCGCTTTCCCGTTTCCCTTGTCTTCTGAGGTCTTCATGTCAAAGAAGTACACTTTCATTGCGTCATATGACATGCCTCTTACTGCCGCAAAGGGATCAGCATTCCTGGGCGTCTCCTTCTGGCTACTGCTGTCCCCCCAGGACATAGCAGCTCCATTTTGGTTGGTGTTTGTCGCATGCACACCTTGCGTGTTGGAGCGCTTGCACTCCTTCTTGTGACCACCACCTAAGAAGTGGCAGTCTGGGCATTCAACCTTTGCCTTCCTGCAGTCCTTCGCACGGTGCCCTTCTATGCCACAGTTGAAACATTTCCCAGATCCTCCACGCTGGGCTGCGCTTATGTCCATAGCGTTCGGGTCCTTTTTGCCCGATCCGCTTCTCCATTGGGTTCTACCCATAATGAAGTTTAGGCTCTCCCTTGCAGAGCTGACATGGTGTATCTCCTTGAGGTAGTCTAACAGGTCCTCGGTCCGCTTCCCTTCTTGGAAGATTCTGGTGATAATGCCAGGTGCGGTATTTCGTTCCAGCAACTCCACCGCATGGGAGTTGTCAATATCTGCTTGGAGATATATTGCCTCCCATCTGACTATGAAGTCATCCATAGGGAGGTTGCCTTGTTTGAGCTCTTGGAGTTCTTTCCGGGCCCAATCTTTCTTGTTGGTTGTACAGAACAACCCTTCCACATCGCTGACTAGCTGTGTCCACGTGTAGGTACCTTCTGCCACTTGCATAAGGCGGACTTGACCAAAGGGTCCTGCTTTCAGCCCTTTGAGTCTGGAGAGAACAGCCCCGACGGCATCTTGCGAGCCGGGAGGTATTGCGTGTGCATTCACCGCAATCCATGCCTGGACCTTCGTCCACCATTCCTCGAATTTTGCTTTTGACCCATCATAATCTCTGGGGTCTGCGAAGATTTCAACCTTCTTTGAGTACGACGAGGTCATCGCCATTGTTGTTGGTGTGGCCGCTGCTTGGACCTGCAACTGCGTGATCTGCCTTGCTTGCTGATTGATCACATCTTTACACTGCTCCACATTGTTCCTCGCTTCTAATAACATGTCCATCTGTTCCTTAAAGATGGCAACAGCTGCGTTCAGTCTGTCGTAAACATCTTGTGATCCATCTTGGAAGATGTCAAACGGGGTTGCATTTTGGACTCCTGATCCAGAACCAGACATTTTCTATATATAAGTAGGTGAAGAGAGGACTAATAGAAGGGGTATTTCTTTAGAGTGGAGAGGTGGTCTTTCAATCGTAGGTAGAGGTCATATTCAAATCCTACGTCGTCGTATGTGTGCGGGTATCTCTGTTTCCGCTCGTCTCTTATGTAAACTTTCTTGGTTCTCGGTTTCCTCCGAGGGTAAGGTGTGGGCATGCGGTATCTGCTGCCCCTTGCTCTGCCGTTAGTGCCCAATGCAAATCCTACTTCATGGGCTGGCGAGTGACTAAGCACTTCTCTTCGTGCTACTTGATGTTCCTGGTACAAGCATTGTATCTCAGGGGGGAGGAATACGAGACCGAGTTCCAACGGGATTTCCTCAGCACCTAGGAGGTCTACCAGAGCCTCTTCTTCTTCGTGAATGCTTCGGACGCTGGATGCCGAAGTCGAGTGCGAATGGTGGGGAGATGATGGAGTATGGGCGGAAGCGATCGCTTCTTTGATTAGTTGCTCCGCACCCTTGTCGGTGGCGGGATAAAACCTCTCTGCATCATAGGGATCTGTCGCATCGTAGCGTGCCTCCACTTGCTGTCTTAAATGCTCTATGCACTCCAGCAACGAGGACCCATCGAAGTCCGAGTAGTATGGCACTGATGTTTGTCAGTTTTGTGTCACCTCGTTTCTTTATGATGACCTACTTGAGATCAAAGACTCGTCTTGACTCTGAGGACATTTTTCAGAATAGAGCTAGAGCTCTCTTGCTTTGGGGCACCTATGTACGGCGGGTAGAAGGAGTAGTCAAGTTCTAGTGAAAACAACCAAAGCTTCGACCCACTTAAAGGTCTAGACTAGGCTGCTTACTTATGAGGAAAGATGGGGATATGAGAGCGTTGAGCTCAAGAGTCGTATTCAGTGAAGCTATGGGGAAACTCCAAGAGAACTTGACTGAAGTTCTCTGGCAGCAACTTTGGCCTTTATATACTACTCATATTATTTGTACATGATTGTATCGGATCTACCAATTACTACTGCATAAGGTGTAACCCTAAGCCCTGGGCTGTGGGTAGCAGAGATTAAATAGGTGAGGTGGAATGGAAGCATAACATGTGTGATGCGTGAGGTGCATTGTTACAGATATGGCCGACCCCCACCCTTTTTCAGACCTCCCGCCCTCTCCATCGTCCCAGACACTGTGGGATATGATCATCAACGATGAAGGGATCTCCTCAGAGATCTGGGACCAGTTCGTCGGAGGAGCTGTCCCGAGTATCGCCTTCTAGAAGGCTCTACCCACCACCTCCATCGCCTCCACTCCCACCTGAATCCACCCAAGCCCTGTTCCGTTCCTTCCCGTTTTCCCCCGAGCTATTTCATATCTCGAACAATGCCTCCCCGGCAGTGTTCTCTCTAGCATCGCCTACTTACCCTTATTTAGTCATTTTCCTTTTATATCTATTACTGGCCCTAAGGCCATAGAGTACTATTTATACCGGGGCTTCTCCCATGACTGTTCTCCCCTTAACCTTGATCTACACTGCTCAACGTGTTAATCAATCTTCTTTCGCTTTGAAGCCTCCCCTTGCTTCTGGAAGCCTTCTCACTCTTACTAGACGGGATTGCGCCACCGTCTCTCTTCTCTCTCTATACGGTATAGAGACTTGCTCGCTCGCCGCTTGCACGACTGCGTCAGTGCCTTAGCGGTTGGTAGCTGGAGCCCAGTACTCTTGACCTCAGCTAAAGGCTGATTGGTTTCCGCATGTTGCTGATACATGCTGAATCTCCATCCCGGACCGGAAGTACCACCGAGGATTGGTTGATGTGAAAGTGTCAGTTGTTGACGTCACGGTTGACGTAACACGCATCAAATGGAAGAGAAGAAAGGAAGAGCATAGCCATGCACTGCACGGAGATTAAAAAAGAAGACTGTGCATGTGTAAGGGAGATCGTAGATCTCGTGAGAAATAGATAAGAAGATAAGCGTCCTTTGTGATAAGATAATCACGTGGCACGATAAGATAAGATGCAAAAAAGAAAAATGTACTAAGTCCATTTGATGAAAAGTCCCGTTCGTAACAGTCATAGGAGTGGGAAGGTGGTAATTTGTTGGTGGTTTTTTTGGAGAATACGTCCAAGTATTCTTTGAAGGGTTCTGGTATCTCTGTCTTGGTTTTAATCGTGTCCTGGGCGATTATTGTTGAGATGGTTGTTCATTTGACTATGAACTTGGGAATGCCTCCACTGGCATTGAAGAACTTGGCCCGTTGAATGGGTGACCAGGTTTTGAAGGTATTACAGAGCTCATCTTTGATATGAGCTGTTTCGTCATGTAATATGTACTGTAGGAGGTACTGCTGTTCCAATACTTCTGGTGGTTCTCCAGTAGTCCACTGATAGTTTGATGGGGTCACCATGACACTTTCATCTTTCCAGTTAATATCCAGGTTGATAGCCCGGAGCCAAGGAAGTCCTAAGATGACTTTGTCTTTTCCGCAGTTGAGGATGAAGAGATCTCATCTCTCCCTTACTCCTCCATAATCCAATACTATGTTGGTCTTGTACTTGATAATCCCTGAGGCGTTCGGTGTTCTGTCCACGTTCCAAGCTCGTGTGGTCTGGTCCAGTTTGGTTACTGGAAGTCCTAGTTGCTGTACTGCTGTTTTTGAGATGAAGCACCCGGTTGCTCCACTGTTGATTAATGTGTTTGACCCAACGATTTTGCCATCCTGCTTCCAGATCAAGATGGGAATACGAATAGAATTGGTTCTCGATTAGGAAATAAATACAGGGGCTATTGTGAAGGAGGAGGATGGCGTTGGTCCATCTCCCCCCTTTAAAAAGATGCATTATGGACAGGGGAGGGAATACAGGGCATAGCTTCTATGGTTAAGACTCTAGCGGACTCATCCCATTCTTCAGCAGGTGTTTCCTCGACAAGGGGGTTTCCTTGTTCGTCCAAGGATGGATTGAAGGCAGATTTCAAGGTACGAAGTACCTGATTACATCCTTGGGTCTTAGTGACATCCTTGAGAAAGGATTCCAGAGGATCCTCTTGGTGGGGAGTGGGGGTAAGGGTCAGATGGGAAGTGGTGGAGATTGCCCTAGCATGGGCAGCTTGGGGTGGTTTCGGGTTGTTGCGCCAGCTACTGTTACAGATGTGGACGACCCCCATCCTTTTTCCGACCTTCCACCCTTCCTGTCCTCCCAAACACTGTGGGACATGATCATCAGCGACAAAGGGATCTCCCCGGAGATCTGGGACCAGTTCATCGGAGGAGATATCCCGAGCATCGCCTTCTAAGAAGGCTCTGCTCACCGCCTTCCCTCTTCCTCATTCCAAGTCCATCCGAACTCCATTCTGTTCTGTTCTGTTCCATTCCGTTTTCCCCCGACTTATTTGATTTCTCGAACAATGCCTCCTTGGCAGTGTTCTCTTTATGCACTGCTCATTCATCCGTATCTAGTAATCCTCCTTTTATATCTATTACCGGCCCTAAAGCCCTAGACTACTATTTATACCAGGGCTTCTCCTGCAACTGTTCTCCCCTAACCTTGATCTACACAATTCATCATGTTAATCAATCTTCCCTTGCTTCGAAGCCCTCTGCTTCTGGAAGCCTTCTCACTCACACTAGACAGGACTGTGCCACCGTCTCCCTTTCTCTAGGACAAGACTCCGCCATCGTCCTCTAGTCCCTACATGGTTGTAGAGACTTGCTTGCTCGCCGCTCGCACGACTGTGCTAGTGCCTTAGTGGTTGGTAGCTAGAGCCCTGTACCCTTGACCTCAGCTAGTTCGGTGTAACTAGGGCTGCTTGGTTTCCGCACGTCACCTATATGTGCCGAATCTCCGTCCCGGACCGGAAGTACCCCCGAGGATTGGTTGACACGAAAGTGTCAGTTGTTGACGTCACGGTTGACGTAACAGCTACCAGCTGGCTCATTACAACTGTAGCCAGGATGATTCCTAGTAGAACAGCCTTCCTTGTGGCATATGAAGCAGTGGTTCTCATGCATGTGGCGAGCACGTTCGACGGGGGATAGTGTGAGGTGATCCACATCCATAGCATTGGGATCATGGTGGTGACCACCTCCTCTGTAGGATGGTTGAGGTCCTTTCTGGAGGGATGCGATTCGGCGGTAGCTCCCTTCAATCTCAGAGGCTTTGAAGTAGAGTTCTTCCATGGTGGTAGAACTCTTGATGGCTCTGGAGAGGGTGAGTTGTATGGCAATCTGGGGGTCGATCTCTTGGAGGAACCATTCTGAGAGGGCATGGTAGTTGGTAATCCCTGATCGAACGGAAAGGAGGGAGAATGAGGAGATAAATTTGTCGAAACCGGAGGGATATTTCCAGTCTTGGTTAAGCGAGGCAAGAGCCACTCAAGCCTGCACTGCTGCATCATAGGGGGTAAAGGCAGCTTTGAAGGCTTTCTTGATAGTCGTCCAGGTTTTGTCTGTGTCAGGTACACGTTCGTCGTCGAGCTTGGTAAGCCAAGCTTCTGCAAAAGCTTTTCCTTGTCCCTTGGACATTCTGTTGAGGAAAACCACTGTCTTTGCTTCATCGGGGTATCGGTCCGCATGAAGGGTAAAATAGGCATCCATTGCCAGGAGCCATCTATTGGCGTCTCCAGTTTCTCCACTGAACTCTTTAGGGAGTGCTGCTTTGATTTCGACCATGGTGTTGTTGTCTTCTTTGTCACTGAGGGGATCAATACGGATAGGGGAGTGGTAGGGGGAACCTGGGGGTGAAGAGTCTGGGGAGGACAGGGGTGTAGGTGCTCATGGGGGAGC
>JBBPLK010000424.1:0-14435 GCA_038089735.1 Exsudoporus frostii | reverse complement strand
CCAGGAATTTTGGTTGGTAGATCAAGAAGTGAATAGGTGTGTTTGTAAAGAGTTGGGCCTTACCTTGAGATGTGCCAGAAATTCAGGTAGTCCATTCCCAATCCAGTATCACGCAGGTCTCAATACAGTGTATCTCCTGTGTGTTGTATCATGTCCATATAGTATGTTGATGGTCTCAAGCTGAAGGTCAGCATCAAAAGGGATGACCAGTGGCTGACGATGAAGCTGAAAGTGTAGAGCTCAGGGTGCTGCAGCAAATATGTCAGTAAGACAGGAGCACTAAATGGGGATGGAACATGTTGAGTGTGATGAGCCAAGGGCCCTGTCAAAGTCTATGTCACGTTGCATGTGGATGACACTGGATGACATGCAGGCACAGTATACTATCTCATAATGCTGCCGATTTGGCGGTGAAGGGTGAATTTGTCCCAACGTCTTGCTATGCATTATAAGACTGTCCGAAGGTGGCTACGAGCCTCTTCGCGCAGACGAGAGAATAGAGGTGCAATTTTTGTCCCCTTGGGCAAAGGCGGGATGTGTGTGCTCGTCTACGTCTTGCAGTGATGATCTGGCGAATAGTTTCGCTTTCCTGCCCGAGGCCGCGTTCAAACTAACCTTCTCTCATGTTGGGGGTAACCAGCTTGCTCGTAAGAGTGGGTGTCATCGTACGGAAGCATTCCTAGAGCGATTCGTCCAGAACCACATCACTGGCAGCGCGGAAATCACTGAATGCGAGGGATTCATTGTTTTTGACTCAGGGGATCGGGAATGAGATGTTCGGAGTTTGAATCCTGCACAACCCCTGGAGCGCAGTTATTCCAGATTGGGATATTTTTCAGTCGGAGATGGATATCAGAATACATTGAGTGCTACAATGATCTGTAATAAAGCCGAGGTTTCATCATCGGAGATCGAACTTCAGACTTTTTGAACTTGATTGCCAACTCGTCCGCGCTGGCGCTATGACCGACGGCGAGCACACCGACAGCCTCCGCCGCTGGCTGGCAGACGACCTCTTCGTCCTCAACACCGTCTTCCTCCTCACCGCCAGCTCCCTCGCCCTCGCCCTCACCTCCTGTCTCTGGCACCACATCCACCCCGAGCCACCCTCCATCGACCAACAGCACCCTGACAACGCGCCGTCCATCCTTTCTGCCGCGCTCTCGTCCCTCCACATCTCCGCCCTGCGCTCGGGCCAGCAGCAGTCGCTCTCCGTCCCTCCGTCCGGTCTCACCGCCGAGCAAAAGGACAACAAGAGCACCCGTTCCAAGGAGCGTCGTCGTAGAGGCAAAGATCCATTCAGGGATCTATTGAAAGGCGGAAAGAAGTCGAAGGCCTTGCTCAAGGCCATCAAGGCCACCGACCACGACTACACCTCTCCCTCTGCCGACACGCTTTCATCCTCGACCGCGCCTGGGAACGACACCGCGTCATCTACCTCTCGCTCGCAGTCTCCTGAGCCTGCTGGAGACCTGATGGAGCTGGACCGTTGTGCCCCTCGTCTGAGCGCCGAGTCAGATGATGGCAGTGCCGGAAACACGGGCCCCAACACGTCGACGTCGACGGTCACATCGTCTAGCGACATCTCCGACCGTGGTTCTTCCGACGCGTGCTCTTGGCCAGACGCCATCCGTCCACATTCCGTTCCCCCAGATTCAATGACCTCCGCGGACACCCAAGTGAATATCAGTTCTGCCTCGACGGTCACAGGACATGCCTCCGATGACGCCCCTTCATCTCCGCCCGTCTGCACGCTTCAGCCACGCATTTCCCAGGCAGCGCCCACGAGTGCGAGTTGTGCTAAACTTGTCCGTGCCCGAACAAGGTTGCGCTTGTCAAGAATAGAACCCAGCGCAAAGTCTCCGCTATTATTGTCCACACCTTCCGCATTGTCTGACAGCATGACAAATCCCTTTCCTCATATTCATCCAAACGTGCCTTGTCCATCGTTATCTATTATCCCATCCACGTGCGTACCTGCTCCTTTCCCTGATTTTTACCATATCATGATCCGCTCTTGCAGTCACTCTACTGATGGCGCTGGACCTTCGACGCCGACTAATTCCCGGGGGTCAACACCCTTTTCGCAATCGCCATCTCCATCCGATGACCTCGGCAAGGAGAACCCTAATACACAGCCTTTGGATCAAAGTGCAGCAAGTGCACAGATACAGCTTGCGTCCATGCACGGTGCTCTCGAAGCAGCGCGTTTACGAGAAGAGCAGCTACGCATAGGGTCCGATCAGGTGACTAAAGAACGTGACGAACTTCGCTGGAGGTGGAACGAGGATGCAGGTCTTTGGAGAAGGAGAGAGGCAGAGGTGAGTCCTGGGCATCCTACCCTTACTCTGCACGCTCTCATTCCTTGTAGCTTCAAGCCCAAATACACCACCTCATGCAGCAACTTCAAGCGTACGCGGCTGTCGCATCGTTTCAGGCCCAACAGGTCTCAAATTCTGCCTTTTCTTCTCCAACGTCACCACATGTGCACTCGTCTCCACTTTTACAACACCACCCCCTCGTGCCCTTTCCGTTCCCACCTGTAATTCAGACTCAGAATTCTGCCAGTGCACCAGCACATGTGCAAGCACTGCTTGCGTCTGCGCCCATGCTTACTTCCCACTCCCCGGGATTTGCAGCTCCTGCTTCCACAGGTTTATATCCGGGTATGGATCTCGGCATGTCACCCTTGTCATGGTCTGGCATGGGATTGTGCGTTCCGAAACAGGATCAAAGACATGGTGGACGACTGACGCCTGATTCGTCGGCATCGGGATCGTCGTCAAGGGGCCGACAGCGACGACGACACGGAGAGAACGTCAAGAGTGCCTCGGACGAGTCGTCCTTGGGCGAGGATGGTTCAGGGGACGAGGATCTTTGGGAGGAAGAGGAAGAGGAGGATATTTTCAGAAATAATGCGCTGGCGGATGCCATTCTGAAGCGGCCAGAGAGTATTCGGGGATTGAGTGGGAAGCGATCGCGCCCTCCCACGCACGGGACGGGCGAGGTGGGACGGGATGGGAGAGAGGACGGAAGCACTTGAGGATCCGGCGTTGGAGCAGCACGGTTTCGTACCGCTGCTCGTTGATACCCCGACCGTCAGGACGGTTACTGACGCGCTCGACAAGCAATAACAAGCCACCGCATTCACACCACAGACATCTGCAACCAGCAAAACATTACCCCATTTACTTATACCATAACTGTAGTTGTAACATTCGTTCGACGGTCCCTCGTTCACTTTCTATTAGTGCGGAGCAAGTTGTATTGCCTTTTTTTTATTTTTTTATACAGGAACAGTCTTCACGGGGACATCATTTATAGAGCACCATGGTTTCCAAACGCACTTGCTGTAGTTTCTAGTTGATCTCGGCACCGCGACGATGTGTCGAAAACAGAAGTGACGTTATTACATTTGGGATGTAGCCATCAACAGTCGAGCGGTATCAAGGAGAAAACAAGACGGAGACGTTACGACAAACCCGAGCCGCTCGGCAATGTCTCCTTTTCATTGTGTTGCTGTGAGAGCATACGCCTATTAAAAAGGATCTCAATCGACGAAGCAAAAAACAAGAGGGAGAGTGCACTCACTGCCTGGCAGCCAGCACCATTTGCGCCTTGCGCTCTCTCAGACTGGTCTCTCGTTTCTCGGCGGTGTCTTCCCACTTGGCTTTCCCACCCGCATCTGCGAGGCTTTCTGCGTCGGGGGTGTCAGGCGCATCGGCGAGCTTTCGTTCGAGGTGGTAGCGCTGGATGAGGGATGGCGCAATTGTCGACGAGGAAGAGGAAGACGAGGGGGGACGTGTGGCGGGCTGTCGGCGTTGGGCGTTTGTACCAGGTACGTCGTGGCGAGGGTAGAGCGTAAAGTAAGCCGGCGGAGGCTGGGGAGGGAACTCAGTCCAAACGCGCACGAGACAAGGGGGGTGAGGGAACGTACCGGTTCGAGAAACCCGCGCTCGAGGATCTTGTTCGAGGTCAGCTCGACGCTGCCCGTGCGCAAGAGGTCGAAACGGATGTTGTCTCTGGGCAAGGGGGTCACGATGAAGGTCGGTCGGTTGGGGTGAGGGTATCATTACGTACGTCGGGATGTCGGGGAACATGGTGTGGATCTGGTCGACCTAGGAGCGGGGATGAGTAGGAGCAAACTTTGGGCCGAGGGGGGACGCTGACCATCTCTTGGCTGACATGTTTTGGTCTGAAGCCGAGCGCAGCGGTGGCTGATCGCGGGTCAGACGAGGAGGAACCTGCACGCAGGAGGGTGAGCTCTGAACCGGACGCGCAGAGAGAGACTGGAAGAGACCTGAAGTGGCCCATCTAAAGATAAAAACGATGACAGCGAACGCGACGAGGGCGTTCACGACCTCACTCATGACAGCAGCGGGCAGAACGTGAACGTGGTAAAAAGTATATAAAAAAAGTGATCATATCAACATCTTTTGCACCGCAACGGCCATGTCTCCCCTCCGTCGACTCGCCCTGCTGGTCTGCGACGAGCCCATGCCGCACATCAAGGCCGTCCACGGCGACTACAATCTGATGTTCCGCCAGCTCTTGTCCTCGTCGCTCGCACGGATCAACCCGGGTGGGCTCATTCCGCAGAGAGATCCCTGCGATCTCTGACACTTGAGAGTGTGCAGAGGCTTCCTTTACCCTCGACGCCTATGACGTCGTCAGCGAGATGGCCTATCCCCCCGACAGCGTCCAGTACGACGGTCTCTTGATCACCGGCTCTCGTCCGTCTCCGTCCTCTCCGTCTCCCTTATCGTTGGCTTGATTCTTCTACAGGTGCGTCAGCCTACGAAGACATCGAGTGGATCAACAAGCTCGTCGCGTACGTCAAGCGCATCGTCACCGAGAGACCATCCCTGAAAGTATTCGGTAAACCATCCCCCATCTCGTTCCCATCCCATCCCCACACCTCCCTCCAGGCATCTGCTTCGGCCACCAAATCGTCGCCAGAGCCCTCGGTGGTTCCTGCGTACAGAACAACGGTCTCTGGGAGGTCGCCGTGATGACCATCCAGCTCACCCCTCTCGGCAAGGCCATCTTTGGCGCCGACCGACTCGTGCGTGTTCACCGAACAGATCACAAAAACATGATGCCAAGCTGTCGATTTGCGTGGAACAGGATCTCCAACAGATGCACAGGGACCACGTCCCGACTGCCCCGCCCAATGCACACCTCCTCGGTTCGACCGACTTCACGCCCAACCATGGCATGGTGATATTCGACCCCGCAACTGGGCCACCTCCACCAGAGGATCTCGACTCGGACGCGCTCCCGCACGTCCGTCTGACGTCCATTCAGGTATTCACCGTTCAAGGACACCCCGAATTCACCGAGCCGTTCATGTCCATGTTGCTGGACGCGCGCGTCGCGCTGCTGGGCGAAAAGGTGGTTAATGATGGCCGTTTGCGGGCAGGCGGTATACCCGGGAGGCATTACCCAGATGGGCTGGCATGTGATGGCGTTGGCAAGGTAGGAAAGGTGATATGGGGCGTGTTAGGGGTAGTCTGAGCTGCAATATGATGGCGTATTTATCAAAGAGTGGTTTACATACCTCGGAATATCAGGCGTGAAGGAGCTGGAACCTAGTAGGAGAATGTCCGGTGTTGACATTATGGTATCATCCACGATAGCCGTATGTTAGTACAAAGCTCAGATGGTGCTCATTAGGTGGTCACCCCTCACTATTACTATAATCTCGACACCCGATCAGCCTTCTATCCGAGCAACTACCAGCTAAAAGATACAATGTCCCTCCATCCAAGCTCGTCACGATGCCGCGTGTCATGTTTTGAACACAACAATGAGGATGAGCAGTATGAGAATGAGCAGTGCGATGGTCACCGTCGAGCCTAGCGAGAGTTTGAACTATACGAGTCTGCCACACCAGCACACGCACGCACCGTTCTCCTTGGCCCCACGGGCGACACGTGTAAGCCGTCTCCGCGCACTCGCCATGCGCGCGTCTGTCCCGTCCAACTCCGAATCCAGCGCACCCAGCAGCCCCGTGTGTACATCCAATTCGTCATTGATCTGAAGCGATATATGATGTTGTCTGTAAATAGACGACGACAGTTGATCGAGATGTGCGTCCTGGTCTATCCTCGAGGCCGCCAAAAAAAAGGCAACAACACGAGGGGGAAACGGTGCGCGTGAGCATGTCGGCGCAGAGAAAACAGAATGGACTTGGTAACAGACCTTGTATGATCTGCCGCTGCTGCAACAATATCCCGCCATCATCCAACTCGGGCGGTTCGTCCGTGTACGGCTCAAACACCGGATCGGGGCTCCGCTTGCGTTCTAGTTCTGGCGTCGAAGGCAGCGTCGGGGAGGGTACCTCGGGTAACGCGATGCTAGCAAATGCAATCAGTTCGACCCACGCGCCGACAGCGACCCCTCCAGAAAAAGAACACCCACCTCTCCAGTCCGGCCTTGTGAGCCTCTTCCTCGCCCAGCATTCCCCGCAACCTCTCGTATTGTCCCCGGAGCGCCGCTACGCCTTCGTCCCCGTCCCCGTCTCTACCTTCATCCCCGTCCCTGCTCTCGTCTCCGAATCTGATTCTGCCGGACCCGGCGCTGGAAGCATCCTGGAGGGCGACCACACCGCTGCGCAGCGTCCGCAGGTTCGCTACGATCTGTGTGAGGTGGAGGGCCGGGTGCGTCGATTGAAGACGTTGGCGCTCGAGGAGGAGTGAGAGCGTCGCGGTCGTGAGAGAGGTGAGTTTGGGGTGTGAGGCCTCGGGCGAGGGCATTGTTGGTGTCGATGTTGAATGACGGTTCGTGTTCGCGTGGTCGTCGTTTGCAAGGGAGGTGTTAGATTGGTGTCGGGAGTGCTGAGCAGCACCGGCCTGGCCCTCGTTAGGTCGCTGGTTGAATATGATCCCTCAGAGCTGCGAACCTGAGAGCAGGAGGAGCAGGCAGTGAAAGATGGCACGTGATCTTGTTCCATACAAATATACATGTCAAGCAGCCTTTACCCCTCCCCATGCAACCTTTTGCCCACCACTTCTCGGCGCACCATCTGCCTTGGCATTTTTGTCTCCTTTTGTCTCCCCTTCCTTGCCCTGTGCTTTTGAAGGCCCTGATGTAGACCCCGGCAACGGCGACGCACGCAACCCATCCAGCACCCGTGCCGCATGTTCTGAATTCCGGATGAACCACCCCGCATAACGCCGCCCGACGGTCGACTCCGCAATGTGTATCATGTTCTGTTCAAATCCCAAGGATCAGCCGTCGCCCCAGCATCAACCACAAACACGCACCTCATCAATCACGAAATTCAAATCGCTGATAGACATCCATTCGCCGTCGAGCAGACTGCCCCCGCTGGTGGACGACGCCCCGCTGACAGCCACGCCTTTTTCCTCGTCCTTGTCCGTCCCTGCGGCGATGTTGACACGCCCGACACATCGTCCCGCGTTCTTCATGACCATCATCCAGCTCAACACTTCCTCCTCATCTACCCCTGTGTCGAGGAACCCGGCCAGCTTCCGCGCATCGAGGGAGGTGTACAGCTTCAACAAGCTACGGAGGACAGGCACGGGCGTCAATGACAAGAAATGGGCAGTGAGCGCACGCAGATGACGGTGTGTTGGATCCAATGCATTGTTGGGCGGCGTCTGCGGCGCCGACGTCGGTGACGACGGCGTGGGTGGGTTGAGCAACAGAGCCAGTGTGGTGGGGTCGTCGTAGGGAGGTCCATTTGCAGTGATGAATTTGGGGCAGGCATACAGAAAGATTTCTTCAAAAGTGCTCAGACCTTCTTCGCTGTGTGTGCGTGAGTTCATTCGGACGTGGGTCCCACAAGGTAACGCTCACCCCCGGCTCATGCGTAGCATTTGGTCGCCATACCTCTCCCGCACAGTGTTCATCACATTGTCATCCAACCGTGTGGGCGCGAGGGTATTGCATAGTGCGAGCAGGGCGTACATCCGGTCGGCGGTTTTGTTAATCTGTTTCCCGTAAGTGACGGCTGAACGCATCCAATTTTGCACGTACCTGGTCATACTGGTAACTCCGCGTGTGGTATTGTCTCGCCCGCATGACCCAGTTTAAACACCCCGTAAACACCCTTGCCGCGTCCGTCACCCTCCTGAGCATCAAATAACACACACCGGCATGGTATGCTGTACTGACGTGGGCCGCAGTGGGCGCCGTGAAAGGTGCTTTCTGACCCACACCCAACCCCAACCCTACTTGTTCTACGATTTTGAGTGCAAGCGTAAAGTCACCGAGAAGGACGTGGACGCGCAGGAGTCCAATGAGCGAGAAATACCCGAGCTGGCGATATAGCGGCCGCGTGCCATACTCGCCCGCGACGTCCCTGTATCGCGCGTCAATCGGGTTCTTCCCACTGGTGGGGGTGGACGTACTCGATCTCGTCGTCGGTCTTACCTTCGGCCCGAGCCTTTAGCCATTCGTTGACATGACTCTTTTGGATGAGGGAGTAGAGGACGTTGAGGACGCTGTAGCTGCTCCAAGCTTGGGTGCCGCCTTCAGAACCGAGCATCGTGAGCTCGTCGTCCGTCTTGGTCGCGGGCCGCGATCGGAAGAGGGCAAATGATTGGAATTGGTAGATGAACTCGTCGATAATATCCCACAGCCATTGCGCAGGGAGCGAGAGGGGGACAGGCCCGTCCGAATCTACGCCGATGATCACTAACGCGCCGAGGTATCGAACGCGATCACGTACTGAGCAGATAATTGAACAACTCGCAGCTGTTCTCGTACGAATGGAACCGATCGTCGATGTTGGGCTGTAAGCGGGAGTAAACGTGGCGAAAATAGAGTTCGCGATACAGGACGAGGAAGATCTGGTCGTCGTTGACAAGGGGGGCGATTATCTCTGCTTCGGGCCATTCGGCTTTGGCGTAGAACTTTTCGGTGAGGCGGTTCCAGCCGGATTCGTAGGCGAGCGTGATTTCGGGGAGGTTGTTGTCCAGGACGGCTTGGTGGAAGTGGACGATGAACTGGAGTTGGATCAGAGGGATGGATATCTATATGCAGACGATGCGACGACTTACGCGTTTGACGACGTCTGGGATCTGGGCAAAGGCGGTCTGCTGTGCGATCTGGGCTTGCATCGCAAGGAGAGCGCCCTCGTCGAGCTGGAGGCTGGGCTCGTCATAGATGTCGGCGGTGGGGTAGGAGGGGATTGTGAGGGGGATGTCGACGTCGTTGATTTCGTCGTCGAGGTCGGGCTCGGCAGCCCATAGGGCCACGCGTTGTTGTGCCGACATTTTTCTTTTGGTGCGTGCTGGACGCGCTGGACGGCGAGGGCAGACGGTTTTTTTCGAGTGGGGGATATAAATGGAAGGTAGTTCCCATCTCATGTAGGCTTAAAATAATGCTGTGGTATACACTCCCTGAGGGGTACTATCCAATGCAGAGCGAATGTCCAAGGGCTATTACGCGTCGAGAAGAAGTTCTTCCCACTCGTATGTAAAAAACTCTGATGTCGCATGTCAGAGGTATCGATTCAGCTGCGATGAACCAGTTGCCGGAGATGAGGTCTTATCGGGATGATGACTGTCATGACTGGCATGCCCGGTGTGAGCAATCATGGAATCGAAGCGTTCTCGGACGTGTTTTATGCGGCTGAAACCAGTGAACCTGTATCAAGTGCTGGAAACTCACATGGATCGACGATAGCGAGCTGATTCTGAGATGGGGCGCCCATTTAGCGGCAAGTCTGGTCCCAACACAGCAGAGAAGGAACACTGCCTCACCACCCACGGCCAGGAGTCGACCGCACTCGTTCTCAACGGCTAAAGATAGGCCAATCAGATCGAGTACGCGCAGCACGGTCGGTGGCAACGATCTAAGAATCAGGGCGCGTCCGATGGTGATATGTGATACCCGTGCGATGTTGCTCTGGAGTAGATTGGGGTTACGAGAGAGCGGTGCCGTGTGGTGTCGTGTTGTGATCAGGCCATCTTATCTCGTCCCCCTCTTAACCCTCTCCTTTCATTCCCACTCTTCTCCCAACTCCAGCATCTCCCGTTCATTCATTCAAAAATGTCCTGGAAACTCGTTCCATCAAAAAGTACGTCGCCTCGAGCTCCCCTTTCTCCCGCTCATCGTCCTTCTGCCCCACACCCATCCCTCCCCGATCCCCCGATCCCCTGTCCAATCCACCCCACCAGAGGCCAAGGATATCAAAGATAATGCTGTCGTCTCACGATCCGTTACCCCGATACCGTCCCGGCCAACCACTCCCAAGCCGCCTGGCACTGCGGAGCAGCAGGCTCACCTCCGCTCCGGCATGCTCACCATTCGCATCTTCTCCGGTGTGTCCCCCCTCCCAACCACCCCGCGTGCGCTGACGGAACGACATCCATCACAGGCCGCGGCCTCTCTCTTGCCCCTGGCGTGCAGGTCCCAGAGGTGATCCAGAAAGCACTCGATTCATCTCCCCAGGCACCAAGGCGGCCCGCCAGCAACCGTGAAAGCTTCCAGAGGAAGCGGAACTGGTGGCTTCCCTACATCGTCCTCGAGTTCGATAACAACCAGGTCCTCGTGGACGCCATGGGCGGCGATCTCCCAAATCCAATATGGAACTATCGGGCCACATTGTATGCTATCCATTCCACCATCCTTGCACACAGTCTGACGGGTCTTGCAGTGACGTGTCGCGCACATCAAATATCTCCGTCTCTGCTTACCTACGTACAGCCGCCGTCGTGCACAGCCAAGAAGACATGGGAAATGACTTGCTTATGGCACGTGCACAGATAACACCCGCGCTAGATGGTCACGTACGCCGTGTCTCATCTCCGTGGTGCTTGTCCCTAACTTTGCCCGTCAGCATGCATCCGATCAATGGTATGCAGCTACCGCTGGCAGCGGTTCTTTCCATCTCAAGGTGGATTACCGACCCACCCGAGCCGAGCCACTCACCATCGAGGCATTCGACTTGCTCAAGGTGATCGGAAAGGGTTCGTTCGGCAAGGTCATGCAAGTGCGAAAGAAGGATACCATGCGCGTGTATGCTCTCAAGACGATACGAAAGGCCCACATCGCCTCCCGGCCTGGTGAGATCACGCACATCTTGGCCGAGAGAACAGTCTTGGCACTCGTGAACAACCCGTTCATCGTCCCTCTCAAGTTTTCCTTCCAGAATCCAGACAAGCTTTACTTGGTCATGTCATTCGGTGCGTGTCTGTTTCTTGCCGAAGAATCCATACCGAACGCTCTCCAGTCAACGGTGGAGAGTTGTTCTATCACTTGCAACGCGAAGGCAAGTTCGACCAAGACCGCAGCCGGTTCTATGCTGCAGAATTGCTCTGTGCACTGGAGCACTTGCATAGCTTCAACGTCGTATATCGCGATCTGAAGCCAGAAAACATCCTTCTCGACTACACAGGTCATATAGCCCTCTGTGATTTCGGTATGTCCTTGCTTTGTCCACCTCGATCACCATCTCACACCCGCCACAGGGCTCTGTAAATTGAACATGTCAGAAACCGAAAAGACAAACAGTGAGGTTTATATGATTCATTCCTGGTCTGGCTATTGATCCAAAGTTGGCCTTAGCATTCTGTGGAACCCCAGAATATATTGCACCCGAACTCCTGGAGAGTCAAGGTTACACCAAGACCGTTGATTGGTGGACACTGGGTGTCCTTTTATATGAGATGATGGTGAGCGCTCCATTCCTTAACGACGGCCCAACACGTGTTAAGTTGTTGCCAGACCGGCCTCCCACCATTCTACGACGAAAATGTGAACACCATGTATCAACGGATCCTCATGGACCCACTCGTGTTTCCATCGGACATATCCGGGGAAGCAAAGAATGTCATGACCGGGCTCCTCCAACGTGATCCGACCCGACGCCTCGGTGCGAATGGAGGAGAGGAGATCAAGAAACATCCCTTCTTCGCCAAGTATGTCGACTGGAACCTGTGAGTGTGTCAACGTCCGTCGTCAAGGTCAGAATTAAACTACGGGCACAGGCTCCTGCAAAAAAAGATACAACCACCGTTCAAACCCAGCGTGGTAAGCCGTTCTGTGACGCCATACTTCAGCTCCTTTTTTTTTTCTCACGTGGTCGTGACAGGAATCAGTACTCGACGTGGCCAACTTTGATCCCGATTTCACAAACGAAGAAGCCCAAGATTCGGTGGTGGAGGACTCCCACCTGTCGGAGACAGTCCAAGACCAATTCAAAGGCTTTACGTACAACCCGGCCAACGAACATCTCAGCGAGAGCGTCAACTATGGTCACGTCATGGGGTGATCCCCACAAGTTCAAAGGTCCTTCTTTTTACGCACGCGGGTCGTGTTATAGTTTTGGATTCGCATTCCTCCGTGGAGTTTCCTTTTTCCTCCTTTTCTTTTCTGTGTCCCGGAAGATCCGTATTTCGTCCCGCGACGACGAGTGGTCCAGGATTCGACGATTCTTTCGACAGGAATCTAGCTTTCTCTCTCTTTTCGTCTTCTCCTCTGCGTTCGTCGTTCCGGTCCCGCTTTGTGATGGACACTCGTATCATCTATGCGATCAGAGCCCGCTTTTTTTAGAGTTGAAGGCACTATTTCCCCCGTTCATTGCATCGTCGATCATGGACTTATTTATTAATTCCAGCTCCATCCAATCCTCACCCATCCTACCACGTGCCTTTTTCGCGCGCGGGTGTGTCCACTACAGTTTTTTTTCGAGCACGAGCAAAAACTTACCACACTAGTCGGGAGAAGTAGCACGTCCACACGCGTCATTAAACATGTAACATTCGAGTCGCAGTCACCCATAAGAGCAATCTATAACTAAGTATATCATCGTGCGAAGCACTGTTGCGCTGCAACAGGACAGTCAATTCGGCCACGAGTTAAGAAATAAAACCACGGTTTCAGCCACTCCTTTCCCTTCTCTCTACGCCATACGATCAACACACAGTGTCGTTTACCTAAAAAAAGTATTGGCCACCTCGCGCGATATTAGTCGCACGTCCCTTCGCCCTCCCACACGTCTGCTAATGTCGCAGAGGTCGTGTCAGACGCGACGAGGGTGTACGATCGCGGCCGCTTACCTCTACCACCAGGGATGTCGTTCTCCGTCCACCACTTTGCCGTCCAGAGTTGCCCATCTGAAAAAAGGGTAAGCCCCTCGTTGACCGCGCAGGACCAGAAATGTCCTCACCGTACACCGCCTCCTCGCCTCCCGTATAGATGACCTAATCGGATATTCAGATCCAGTCCAAGCTGAGCAAAGCAAAGCGAAGAGGCGTACCGTGGCACTCCATGGCGATACGTCCCCACACAGACAAGAGTACGGGGACGGGGTGGAGGTGGAGGTGGGTGCATGAATCGTCGTCGTCTGCGTCTTCGCCGCCGTTGTCGTTGTCGGCCTAGGCGATGTAGACGTACTGGTCGAGCTCAGCGCGGGCGTCGACCCGCCGCCCATGTTGTTCCGGATATTGTCCCATTTGCTGTTCGGGTAGCTACGACGAGGCCACGTACGCGTTGAGCAATGTATATCGGGTCATGCGTGCATGTGGGACCTACTGGATGTGGTTCTGCAAAGTAAAGAAGAGTGGTGAGGAATGCGGTTGGCGTTACACGTTTGCTCGACTCACCGGCGTCTGATCCAGCTCACCAAGCGTCACTCCTGCGGTCTGAACGAGCGAGTCTGAGCCCGTCTTGTCGGTCGAAAGCTAGGGATATCGTTGGCGATGAGAACATCCTGCCGACCTCACGGAACACACCTCCCAGAACATGCATCCCGCCATCGATTTGGACATGATATATTCGGCTTTGATCCTTACGATGTCTGGTATGTCATACGAAACCAACTCCCGCTTGTCCGGGTCGTAAGAGTAGCTCGCGACGTCCTCTAGGTCTTCGAACACCGACGCGCCTGGTAAAGGGAGGTATTTGTAAGAGTAGATACCGGCTTGCAACGTCCCGGGGCCAATCTGGATTGGAAGTCAGTAGACCTAGAATGGACTGGGATTTTTATCCTGGTTCACCCCGCTATATGGCTGTCCTATCCCATTCGTATTCTCAAAGGCACGTCCATAGAGCGGTATTCCTACGGATCTCATTTCATACATTGCTCTTTTGGTGGAGGAAAAAAAAAGTTATTACCCATTGCAATTTTTCTGGGTGTCGCGCCAGAAGAAATGTAGTGCTTGACAGCAGCGTCCGTGCTCACACCTGTCCTTGAGCCACCGTACAAGTTTGCTTGGTTGTCCGCCTGTGATAAACAACGTAAAGAACTGAAGCGTGCCCATGAAACGAAACGGGTACAAATGACAGCCAAGAGCCAGCATAGTCGTACGCCTATGTAAACAAAGTAAGTCCACGATGCAAGAGGAAACAGGATCCGCTGTACCATCAAATTCCAATAAGTAAGGACTTGGTCCAGCTGCGGGACCGGGTAATATGCATAATTCTGGGATCCCGCTGACACTGCGGCCTTGAAATCTCTC
>JBBPLK010000421.1:0-11450 GCA_038089735.1 Exsudoporus frostii | reverse complement strand
ATTGTGAACATTGTGAGGCATATTCTGAGGCATTTGAGGAGGAGGAATAGGGTGATGATGGGAAGGAGGAGAGCCAATCTGATGTTGGTCACGTTCAGCCTGGTGGGCAGCACTCCATGCACATTGAGGAGAGGTTGGAGGTGAAGCCCTAATATCAAATTGAAACATTAATCACACCATCCAAATACAAACCATACATATTGCTTATATTGATCACAAAATTCAGAAATCCAAGGGCAGATTCTTGAGATATACAAATGAAACAAAAAAGCTCTGTTATCAGATGTTGTTAGATTATCAAATCATGCCTCATATAATTGGTCAACCTACAGAAAAGGGTCCTGGGCACTTTATCTGAAGGATATCCAGTCAACAGCCAACCTGGACTATCCTTATCCTAATCAATATATATATGTATACTATGATATGTACTTTATGTAGACTCAGCCTGGGACTGTGCAACCACAGTGGGTCCCAGTCGTCCTTCGCAAACCAGGCATGATCCCAGTATGGACTAATCACTTGCAAGGGAGAGGCCTGAGAAAGACTATGTAGCTGAGATACAATTCTACCCTTCCAAGGGGCCCCTTTAAAGGCAGTGAGGGAAATGAAAAAGAAATCTTAGGTAATGACCATCACGTGGTAGAGTGATAAAGATGTGAGAGGAGGTGTGGAATTAACAGAGTTGAGAGAGTTGAGGGGAAAGATGGTGATCAGATTGTGATCAGTCCATTTTGCACACTCGTCAGTCCATTCACATGCTCGGGCCAAATGTGGGCTGTGGCTGTGGTTCTGCTGCAGCCATAATGGACAGTAAGGCAAGCAGCAGGCAAGCCACATGGCAAATTGTATTGCTATCCAAGTTAACCTGCACTATCGAGATAAATGAAAGAGTTGAAAGAGGTGCTGCATAAGATTGGTACCCCGCCATTGTCTGCTCAGTTTAAGAGTATCTCCTCCTGCATTGAATGTTTCTGTAAGAAAGTTGCTTCTTAGTTTTTCGGAGTACATGCTCACTGTCCTAAAGAGGCATAATCGTTAACAAATGCTAGGTGCACAACAGATATCTTGCTTGTTCAAGTGATTGATAGAGAGGTTTTCAAGATTAGCAACATGATCCAGGTGGTGATATGCATGTCGTGGTAGGGGATTGTATGCCTTCTTCATTGTCACTGTGAATATTCTCTGCTTGATTGCTTTAACCTTGTAGAGAATTCAGATGGCTGCTAGCTGGTGCTGGCAAACCTCTTTAGCAATGCTGAATGCCAAGGACATAATGTGATAGCATCTCATTGATTGATATTGATATATAGCATGCATATAGGTTCGTTGGGTGTGTTGAAGTTGCGATTCGCCAGCACCCCAGTACCAGCTGTGCATTGTTGGTTCTGTGCTGTTCACAATGAAGACAGGGGTACATTATGTGCTTTTGGGCTCACCCTCTCTGGGTCCAAGAGCTCCACATGGCCTGTCCTACTAGCCCTGAAGAGAAAATATGCTTGCCAACCATGGACAAAAATATTGCATACTATATGGGTGAGTTAATCTCATTTTCAGCCCAGACCCTATTTCACACAGTGTAAACAAGGTGCTGCCACTTTCCTTTCCACCACCTTTTCCACTTGGTGACAATCTCACTCGTAAGGCTACGACTTTACTTGTCCTTGTTGGTGTGAGCGCTCACTTTTGATCAGACAATATCTAGATACTTAGCAAGGAGTTGTGATTTGAAAGTAATGTTGATATATATCATACTGAAGAATTGATCTAGATGGACTACACAAATACTCCTACATATTCCCACAATGTTGTGATGGCACACACACCACATCTCATCCGGGTGCACCATCAGGCAGATCAATCTTCAAAGGCAAGTCTTTTAAATCCATATCATTTTCCACCAGCAGGCATTGCATGGTCTGCCATCCCTCTCATTCTGTCATGTCAAACATGTTGAGCATGGCGGGTGGGTCCTTCATCAACTGAATTCTCTGAAGCCATGACATCACTGGTCTCAGACACAACGCCAAGTTCTTTAACCCCTCCATGTCTTCCCGGTCAGTGAATGGCCAATGTGGATCTTGGTGATGTATTTATTCAAGATGCCCCACGAGCAGGCCCAGCTTGTTGTCATTCATTCATTCTTTCACCCCCACACTCCCTCCACTCCCACTTTCCCTGCTTCTCCATCTCCTGCTGACTCCCTGTGTTGTGTACCCTTGCCCACATTCAGCACTATCAAGGGCGGCAGTGGCAGAATTGCACCATCGAATATGATATGCAACATCTCCAAGTATGGACAGGACCTCAACATTGTGATCACCACACCCACGCTTGCTACTGGCTTCACTCTGGTCATGTCCACCATGCCCATTTTCAGACTCCTCGCTCCAGCGAAGCACCCGCCATCTGCTCATATGCAGTGTCATCCAACTCTGACACACAGAACATATTCATGTCCAATGTGACCAGTGAAGAGAAGGCATACAAAGATGCCATGAGAGGTTCTGTAAGTGGGAAGGAACTATGCAGTGCAAGCGTGTGACAGAATGAGGACCTCAATGAGATTGTCAGGTGTCACAGCTGTGTGGTATCAAACTGCATCGGCAGCATTTGGAAGAGAGTGTCCATATCTGATGGGAGTGTAACATCCAGGCCAACATGGAGACAGAAGCATGTAGGGTTCCCATGCAACATCTGGAGATATCATATACAATGCAAGGCATTACTCCCTTCGAGTGAAAATGTAGGGACCATAGTTGGGAGCTTTTTTACACAAAGATCAGCAACACAGCTATTAAGCTCGATGCTGAGTGTATTCAATGTTTCCTTGGATGTGAGCTTGTCCATGACGACTTGGGAAAGTGTGCAGGTGCACAGCATCCATAGGTTAGACCATCTGCTTACAATGTCACCGATATCTGCAGAATGATCATTGAGGGTGGTGTGGGGGATGGCAGTAAACAAGGCCACATTTGGGCAGATGTTGGGTAGATCTGCGAGCACAGCCCGTGCAGAAGCATAGATTGGCCAAGACATGAGAAACAGTGAGACAGTTGCTACCCTTGGCCCTGCCAAGTGCTTGATAAGAGACACAGTCAGATTGATGACACTGTAAGTGTCCAATTCATTCCAAACAAGTTCTGTGAGGATGAGAAGAAGAGGAAGGGAGGCTCTTGAATACCATGTGAGGGCAGCAACAACGTTGTGCTGAATCGATGAAGGAATGCCATGACAAGGCCAGTGGAGAAAGTGGACATGTACTGCATATTTGTGGAATATTGACCAATGTTATAAACATCCTACTTTTTCTTCTCTTCCTCCTTCTCCATCATCCCAGACTCTCTGGGATATGATTATTGTTACAGATGTCTGGGACCCCCCACCTTTTTCCTCACCACCACCCTCTTCCCTCTCCCTATTCCACAAGTCCCAAGCCTTGTGGGACATGATCTCCAATGACAAGGGGATCTCACCCAAGATCTGGGAGCAGTTCGTTGGCGGCAGTGTTCCGAGCACTGCCTTCTAGCTGTTCCGACTCCACCCGACAAGGCTGCGCCTCATTGCCCCCTATTTCACCTTCCCCAATTGCCTATGCATCACTGCCTCTCTGACCTGGTTCTCCCCTATTTCTATTTCATAGCAGGACAGTGCCTCCTTGGCTGCATTCTCTTTATGCACAGCCTTGTATCCCCTTTATATCCCATTTCCTTATTTATCTATGACCTGTTCTAAACTTTATAACTACTATATATACCGGGGCTTCTCCCTGTTATAGATGTGGATGACCCCTATCCTTTTCCGCCCTTCCACCCTCTCCCCCGTCCCAAGCACTATGGGACATGATCACCAACAATGAAGGGATCTCCCCGGAGATCTGGGACCAGTTCGTAGGTGGCGATGTTCCAAGCATTGCCTTCTAAAGGCTCTGCTCACCGCCCTTCTTCATTTCCCCTTTCTGAGTTCACCCGAGCCTCATTGCATTCTGATCTATTCCATTCTGTTTTCTTCTGACTCATTTGACTGATCGGACATCGCCTCCCTGGCTGTGTCCTCATTATACACAGTCCCGTTATCCCTACTTAGCCATTTCCCTTTTATATCTATTACCAGCCCTAAAGTCTCATATCCCTATTTATACCGGGGCTTCTCCCGCGACTGTTTTCCCCTAACCTTGATCTACACAATATATCATGTTCATCAATCTTCACTCGCTTCGAAGCCCTCTGCTTCTGGAAGCTCCCTCACTTGCACTAGACGGGACTGCGCCACTGTCTCTCTTTCTCTAGGATGAGACTCCACCATCGTCCCTTGACCTCTACATGGTTGTAGAGGACTGCTCGCTCGCCACTCGCACGACTGCGCCAGTGCCTTAGCGGTTGGTAGCTGGAGCCCCATACCCTTGACCACAGCTAGGGCTGTTCGGTTTTCGCACATCACCTATATGTGCCAAGTCTCTGTCCCGGACCGGAAGTACCCCTGAGGATTGGTTAACACGAAAGTGTTAGTTGTTGACATCATAGTTGACGTAACACTCCCACATTGTATCTCAACCTTGATCTACACTGTACTTCATGTAAATCAATCTTCGAAGCCCAGCCTGCTTCTAGAAGCCATTCATCTCCACTAGACAGAACTGCGCCACTGTCTCACTTCTCTAGATGAGACTCTGCCATTGTCTCTAAGTCTCAACACAGTTGTTGTTGACTTGCTCACTTGCCACTCACATGACTCCACCAGTGCCTAAGCGGTTGATAGCTGGAGCCAGGACCCTTGACCATAGCTAGCTCGGTGCAGCGAGGCTACTAAGTTTCCGCATGTCATCTATATGTGCCGAGTCTCCGTCCCAGACCGGAAGAACCCCTGTGGATTGGTTGGCATGAAAGTGTCAGTTGTTGATGTCACAGGCTGACGTAACAAAAGATCAAGGTTGTTATTGTTTAGCGCTACTACACCTAAACCCCCATCGGACTACCAAGGAGGTAGTACCCCGAAGCCACCACGAAGAGAATCAACCTCACCGCTCTTCTCGCCGCTCAGGAGGCACGAGACGAAGAAGAGGCTATCGGAAGTTCACAGGGAAGACCACCCACTATAGAACCCAGAGGACCTGTCCCAGCCGGAGTGTCATACAACCCCACACATCCACCATCTCATCCCCCACAGGCACCACCAACTTCCTCAAGTGGTCCCCACTCGCGATCTGTGACCCCATCAGGAGATCGTACCCCCACACCACGCTTTGACCCTCCCTCACATTCAGATCCTCCCCCAAGACCCATGACACCACCTTCCCCAAGCTCCCCATCTTACTCCTTGCCTCATCACTCGCCAATCAGGGTTGACCCCTATAGCGACGACGACGAAGAAGACATGGTTGACATTAAAGCAGCCCTCCCTGAAGAATTCAGTGGAGAAACAGGAGATGCCAACAGATGGCTCATGGCCATGGAGGCCTATTTCACCCTTCATGTGGACAAGTTCCCCGATGAAGCACAAGTGGTTGTTTTCCTCAACAGGATGTCCAAAGGACAAGGAAAAGCCTTTGCTGAGGCTTGGCTCACCAAGCTCGAAGAAAAATGAATCCCAGATGCAGACAGAACCTGGCCCACAATCAAGAGGGCCTTCAAGGTGGCCTTCACTCCTTATGACGCAGCAGCACAGGCACAAGTTGCCCTCACTTTCCTCAACCAAGACTGGAAACATCCCTTCAGTTTTGACAAATACATATCCACATTCTCCCTCCTCTCAGTCCAATCAGGAATCACCGACTATCATGCCCTGTCGGAATGGTTCCTCTGAGGACTCGATCCCCAGATCGCAATCCAGCTCACCCTCTCCAGAGCAGTCAAGACCTTCACCACTATGGAGGAACTTTACTCAAAATCCTCCGAGATCGAAGGGAGCTACAGATGGATCGCATCCCTCAGGAAGGGACCCCAACCATCCTATGGAGGAGGTGGTCATCACACTGACTCCAATGCTATGGATGTGGATCGCCTCACTCTCCCCCCCGTCGAACATGCTCACCACATGCGCGAGAACCACTGCTTCATTTGTCATAAGGAGGGGTGTTCTACTAGGAATCACCCTGGCTACAATTGTGGTTGCCCAACTGGTAGTTGGCGTGCCAAACCATCCCCAGCTGCCCATGCAAGAGTGGTCTCCACCACCCCCATTTCAGCCCCTACCCCTCATCAGGACGACCCCCTGGATTCCTTCCTCAAAGATATTACCAAAGGTCAAGGCCATGAACAGGTACTTCGTACCCTGAAGATGGCCTTCGACCCCTCTTATGATGAATGAGGAATCCCCCTCTCTGAAGAACCACCAGCCGAAGAATGGGAGGAGTCAGTTAGAGTCTCCATAATAGAAACTAAGTCCCACATTTCCCCCACTCATTATACGTCATTTTAAAGGGAGGAGATGGATCAACAACATCTTTCTTCCTCCTTCATGATCGCCCCTGTATTTATTTCTGGATTGAGATCTAATTCTATTCATCTCCCCATCTCAATTTGGAAACAGGATGGCAAAATCATTGAAGCTAACACCTTAATTGACAGTGGGGCAACTGGATGTTTCATATCAAGAGAAGCCGTACAAAGACTAGGACTCCTGATTTACAAACTCGGCCAATAGGCATGAGCATGGAACGTGGATGGGATGCCAAACACAACTGGAACCATCAAGTACAAGACCAACATAGTACTGGACTATGGAGGAGTGAGAGAGTGTTGAGACCTCTTCATCCTTAACTGCGGAAAAGACAAAGTCATCTTAGGACTTCCTTGGCTCAGGGCCATCAATCCAGAAATCAACTGGAAGAACAGAAGGGTAATGATTACCCCATCAAATTACAGGTGGACAACAGGAGACCCACCCAGCATACTAGAACAGTGATACCTCCTACGGTACATGCTATATGATGAAGCAGCTCATACTGAAGATGAGCTCTGCAAAACATTCAAGACTTGGGGACTGCTACAACATGCCAAGTTCTTTAACACAAATGGATGCATACCAGAATATATCATCAAATGGACGATGATATCAATGATCATTGCTCAGGGAGCAACCAAGGAAAAGACTGCCCTGCCTGTGGCTTTTCGAGAATACGTGGACGTATTCACCAAGAAAACACCCACGAAACTACCACCCTCACAATCATATGACTACACCATTGAACTCAAAGACTCGTTCATTCCCCAACGAGCAAAGGCCTACCCCTTAAATGTTACCGAACATCAGGCCTGCAAGGAGTTCATCAAGTAACATCTCAAGACAGGACATATCTCCCCCTCAAAATCCCCACAAGCTGCCCCTTTCTTCTTCGTCAAAAAGAAAGAAGCAGGGAAATTACGCCCCTGCCAAGACTATCGGTATCTCAACAGTCACACAATCAAGAACGCCTATCCCCTCCCCCTCATATCCGACCTCATTGACAAACTACGAGGATTATCGATCTTCACCAAGTTCAATGTGCGATGGGGATACAACAATGTCCTCATCAAGCCTGAGGATCGTTGGAAGGCAGCCTTCACCACTCCTCTCAGACTGTTTGAGCCAAACATCATGTTCTTTGGAATGTGCAACTCCCCCGCCACCTTCCAGGCTTTCATGGATGATCTCTTCGGAGATTACATCACTGAGGGCTGGTTGGTAGTTTACATGGACGACCTCCTCATTGGATCAGGAAACACACGACGAACACACCCGGAAGGTTTTACAACACTTCCAGGAACAAGAAATGTATCTCAAGCTAGAGAAGTGCACCTTCTCAGCCGACAAAGTGGAATATCTGGGAATGATTGTAGGAAAGGAGGGCATACAGATGGACCCCATCAAACTCAAAGCCATCCAAGAATGGGAAATTCTGGGCTCAGTCAAAGCCATTTGGTCATTCCTCGGATTCTGTAACTTCTATCAGAAGTTCATCCCCTCCTTTTCCGACATAGCTCGCCCTCTCCTCAACCTCACAAAGACGTCCAATTCCTACGTGTGGGGACCCTGCCAGGAGACTGCTTTTCGAGCTCTACAAAAAGCATTCACCCGACAGCCAGTCCTGGCATTCCCTGACACCACCAAACCCTTCACCCTCATGACCAATGCCTCGTTGATGGCATCCAGAGCTGTCCTAATGTAGCACAACGCGAACGGAGACATGCAGCTGTGTGGCTACCTCTCCCAGACTTTCTCATCCATGGAGCAAAATTACAACATTTTTGATTGGGAATTACTTGCCGTGATCCGTGGGCTGGAGGAATGGAGGCAATACCTCCTAGGATCCCCTTTCCCCATCGAGGTTTTTACAGACCACAAGAACCTCACCTACTTCAAGACACCCCAGAAGCTCTCTAGACATCAGGCTAGATGGCTCCTCTTTTTACAGGACTTTGATATGATATATCGAGCCCTACCTGGTACTCAGATGGCACCGGCCAACACCCTCTCCAGGCGCAACAACATGGACATCTCCCAGGACAACATGAATGTCCAACTCCTTCCTTCCAAAGCTTTTGACCACTGAATCAAAGCTATCGACGTCGCCCTAGTGGACAAGATCAAAGACTTGTCTGCTTCCGACCCCCTCGTACTCCAAGCCATTCACCAGATGGAAAAGGAGCTCCCCCTTTTTAGTTGTTCATGCCCGGATGACTGGACCTTCAATGACAGGTGTCTCTACTTTTGTCACCACTTATACATCCCCGAAGTTGCCCGCCATGACCTCGTCGCCGCCGCCCATAGCTCCTTCAAAGGTGGCCACGGCAGTCACCTCTGGACTATCGCCCTCCTGGCCAAGGATTATTGGTGGCCAGGCCTTTCTACCTATGTCTGGAAATACGTCACCAGATGCGTGGTATGCCAGGCACACAAGATGCTCACCCATCCCACCATCCCCGCCATCACTCCTCTCCCCTTTGAGGGCTCCCACCCATTCCAAAACCTCTCTGTGGACCTCATCACTGACCTCCTGCCAATCGGCAGCTTTGATTCTGTCATGGTCATGGCCTTAGTAAGGGGGTAATTCTTGCCCCTTGCACCAAAACGGTGGATGCAGCAGGAATTGCCACATTATTTTTCAACAATGTATTCAAACGCTTCGGTCTCCATGAAAAGATTGTATCTGACCGTGGACCCCAATTCACACCAGCCTTCGCCAGAGAACTGGCACAACTGCTACAATATGACATAGCCCTCTCCTCAGCCTACCACCCACAAACCAACGGAGAAACAGAGTGCTACAACCAAGAACTCGAGACTTACCTTCACATCTTTTGTGAAGGACAACCCCACAAATGGCTAGAACTCCTCCCCATGGCCAAATTTGCCCATAATGCGGCCATCCATTCAGTCACCAACAGATCCCCATTTCCCTTGATCATGGGATATGAACCCTGATCCTACCCCCCTCTTGGTTGAACCTTCCTTCCTGCACTAGAACAGCGACTCAACTCAATTGAAGACGCACGAAAAGAAGCAGAAGTGGCACACAAACTCGCACAACAGAGAATGAAGGAAAAGACCTTCTCCCACTTCAAACCCTGGAAAGTAGGAGATAAAGTCTTGCTGGAAGCCAAGAACCTCAAACTTCAGGTACTCTCCCAGAAACTTTCAGCAAAACGGACCGGCCCCTTTGAAATCACTCAAGTCATCTCCGCCATAGCCTTCCGGTTAAAGCTACCAAAGCAATGGAAAATCCACGACATTTTCCACACCTTGCTCCTTTCGTCTTACAGGGAAACCCCCGAACATGGCTTCAATTTCCCACAGCTTCCTCTGGAACTAATCAGAACAGAGAAGGAATACGAAATTGACAAAATCATCAATCATAGGGGCAATGCTGCCTGAAGGCAGTACCTGATCCACTGGAATGGCTATCCTGATGCAGAGCAGACTTGGGAGTCAGAGTTCAACCTTAGCAGTGCCCTGGCTGTGTTCAAGGAGTATAAAAACCGGAAAGGATTGTAACTCCCCTCATGACTCCCCACCTCCAGTCGCTCCTCATCACCATTTCCTGAGTCTCCAAAGCCCTCACCCAAGCTTGCTTCGAAAGACAACACCCCAATCTAGATGTCCTGAAACATGCAGCAGAGCATCCCTGCTTCTGCTGCATCAACTCCTGCCCCTATCACCGCAACTATTAAATGTCGACTCCCTTCTCTGTGTGGCTGGACCATTTATCCCCATTCACACGCCGCCTCCTTTATGCCACCATCCTCGAAAGCACCACGGCCTACCAGGCACTCAAGGCCCTACCACACTTCTCCGCCAACGATACCCTCGTCCAACTCACCAACCTCTTCCGAATTTATTCCATGCTTCATACCCTTTTCACCAGGGCCACCTGGTGCTTGGCAGGTGCCCCTAATCTGTTCAGGACTGCTTCCGCCCGAGAATCCCCCACTGTTCTCGCCCTCAAACAGTGTCTCCTCAAGGCATGAGAACTCACCCTCGACCTGTTATATGTCGAGGGACTCAATTTTGCCATCTCACTCCTCCCCACCGCCATCATCAATGTTGTTCTCTCCCCTGTCATTCTTTCACTCTCGGAAAGTGAATGAGCAACTTTCTACACAGATCACCCCCTTCCCTTTGGATGCCCCAAAGTGCATAGAGCCACCACCACCTTCCACTCCTCCTCCAGTTCCCTGGCCATTGATGTCGGCGGAACTCCGATCGCTGAACAAAGCAATCACAACATTGGAAGCTCTTCTTGGAAGGAGGACTCTGACTCCACCCTCATCCCCACAGCACCCGCCACCCCTCTCTCTGGCTCCACCCCTGTCATACCAAACAGAGGTACCACCACCACCCCTAACATACCCCACCCCCTACGATGTCACAACGCCATCAGATTTACCGCCAGGCTTGCCTCTTCCCCTGCCACCAACCATATTGGTGCCACATTGGGAACAACTCCAAAGAGGAGCACTCCAGCTCCCGCCATTCCTGTGGAACCCCTACCTGTCCCCACTCCAATCCCACGTGCCTCAAGTGTGGATGATCATCCCCGTCCCACATGCAAGTTACCCCCTTCCATTTCCATTCCCACAGGACCCGGTGATACAGGGCCAACAATTCCATCCTGGTATTTCACCTGTCGGTCTACCGACCACCTCTGGCCCAATTGTCCCCATGATCATTGTCCCACCTGTGGATGAACCGCCTTGGGACACCCTCACTACAAATGTCCTGAACTTCATTGCTCCCATTGTAATGAATAGGGGCATTCCTGTCTCTTCTGTCCCAAGGTCGACTCCCCCAATCCCTTCAACAACATCACCTGGAATCTTTTCCATTATGAGGTTAGTGAGGGGGATAGAAGTTCTTGAGATGGAACTTCAAGACTATGAGGAGGGTAATGTTACAGATGTTGGGACCCCCCACCTTTTTCCTCACCACCGCCCTCTTCCCTCTCCCTATTCCACAAGTCCCAAGCCTTGTGG
>JBBPLK010000418.1:0-14916 GCA_038089735.1 Exsudoporus frostii | reverse complement strand
TGCTTAGTGGAGACTTCAGACAAACTCTACCTGTCATTCAGCATGGATCAAGAGAGCAAATTGTACCAGCTACTCTCACCCACTCCAATCTTTGGCTTAACATGGCCATTCACTATCTTCATCAAAACACGCGTCTTGGCCAAGATCCTGAATCTGATGCATGGGCACAGCAGCTTCTTCATATTGGTGTAACTGATGGAGATCTCATGCTTCCTGAGCACATGCATTGTGGTGATGACATGCCTTCCCTCATCAATGCCATCTACTCCCATCTCTTCATTAGAAATCAGCAGCTTCCAGATCAATACTTCCTGGATCATACAATCCTTAATCCTAGGAATATCCAGGTCCATGAAATCAATTCCACCATTCTCAACTCTATTGCACCTCAAAAGAAGTTCACCTACCTCAGTGCAGATTCAGTCACTGATCAGGAATATGACTATATTCTGCCAGAGGTTCTTCATACTTTTAATCCTTCTGGATTCCCTCTTCATCAACTGGAGCTAAAGATTGGTGCACCACTTATGCTATTATGCAACCTGGATCCTATTCATGGTCTCTACAATGGAACACGCTTGAGGCTCATCAGATCTACTCGCAGAATTCTGGAGTGTCGTGTATTGAATGGAGATGGTGGTAATAATGCCAACAATGTGGTTTTGATTCCTAGATTGATGGTTTGGAAGATTCTCCAGTTCCATTTCGTCGCTTTCAATTTCCAGTACATCTTGCCTATGCTATGACCATTAACAAGGCTCAAGGTCAAACAGTTAAGCATGTTGGTCTTAACTTGAGCACTTCTGTTTTCTCTCATGGTCAACTTTATGTGGCACTTTCACGCTGCACTCATCCAAGAAATATTAAAATACTCTTTCCTGATGATCAACAAAATACCAAAACCACAAATGTAGTTTGGAATGAAGTATTTAGAAACTTGGAACTTTGATTTGTATGACATGTATGTAAGATACAATAAATTTTGAGCATGAAAGTGAGATGAACTTGAAGCTCTTCACCCCCCTTTTGGGCCGAAGATCCAAAAGATATACCCACCGAATCCAAGCACAGTACTGAAGGCACAATGCGAGGATTCACTATCAATCCTAAAATACAAACTACCGAATCCAAGTACGGTGCCGAAGGCACAATGCGAGGATTTGCTATCAATCCTAAAATACAAACTACCAAATCCAAGCACAGTGCCGAAGGCACGATGCAAGGGTTCGCTATCAACATCAAAACACATACTACCAAATCCAAGCACAGTGCCGAAGGCACGATGCGAGGATTCGCCATCAACCCCCCTGTTGGACCTTCGGTCCAACAGCGAGCCTCTGGCTCGTCATCTATGAAAGCGGAAACTTCTTCCTGTTCGGTATGAGATAGGGGAATCAATCTACCCTTCTTAGGTTTGAACGTGTCTTTCATTTCGATCGCATGATCCCAAGGCTTCCTTATCGGCATTCTTTCCTATTCTTCTTTAGAGAAGACCTTTAGGTATTGATGATACTCTTTAGGGACTAATTCTTCCATAGTCTTTTCTACTTTTTTGGGTGTTTCCAATGTAGCTCTGACCTTGTGAGTGGTCCAGGCCTGCTCAACTTCTTTCTTTTCAAGCATTTGGAGATATATCAATTTTTTTTGTAATAGATAATATAAGGGAGGACAACATGTCATCTTGACTTCTCCGTTGTTCCAATCAATGTCAGGATTGTGCTTCTTTAGCCACATATATCCAAGGATTACTTGGTTCTTTTCAAGGTCTGTGACTTCTGCTGTCACTTTTTGTGATGTCCCTGATAATTGATTACAATATCCGTGGAATGTGTTATATTTCTGGTGGAGTTCTTTGTTCTGTCAACATTGAATACGGGTATAGGGTTTTATAATAGGGTCAAGGGGATGTTCTTATTTCTTGCCCATCGTGTATCAATAAAGATTATGTTTGCTCCACTATCCAATAGGGCTTCAGTGGAGATGAAGGATTTCTTTCCTTTCAGGGATATCTGAATCTTCATGATGATCTCTTTATTGCCTTTGAGACTGTGTGTGAATCTTTTGTTTTCTTCAGGGATTTCTTCTTCGTTAATTTGTTGTAAGTTTTGGAAAGAGAAATCAAGCACTGGATTAAAGCCCTGGCCACACACCAGACAAGCTGAAGATGCCTCTTGGCATGGTGAAAATGGTAAAATAAAACTATCATCAACATCATCAGTCTTGTCAATGGTTAATATATTAAATCGGTTAATACTTGCGAACCAAGTGCCCTGTTCACTCAATTCGCTTTCCTTTTCCCTTGTCTTCTGAGGAGTTCATGTCATAAAAGTACACCTTCATTGCATTGTATGATTTGTCTCTTACTGCCACAAAGGGATCGGCATTCCTGGGTGTCTCCTTCTGGCTACTGCTATCCCCCCAGGACATAGCAGCTCCTTGTGAGTTGGTGTTTGATGTTGCATGCACACCTCGCGTGTTGGAGCGCTTGCACTCCTTCTTGTGACCACCACCTAAGAAGTGGCAGTCTGGGTATTCTACCTTTGCCTTCCTGCAGTCCTTCACATGGTGTCCTTCCGTGCCACAGTTGAAACATTTCCCAGGTCCATTTCCACACTGGGTCGCATTTATGTCCATGGCATTTGGGTCCTTCTTTCCTGATCTGCTTCTCCATTGGGTCCTGCCCATGATGAAGTTTAGACTCTCCCTTGCAGAGCCTACACAGTGTATTTCTTTGAGGTAATCTATCGGGTCCTCACACCACTTCCCTTCTTGGAAGATTCTGGCGATGATGCCAGGCACGGTATTTCTTTCAAGCAACTCCACTATGTGAGAGTCATCAATATGAGCTTGAAGGTATATTGCCTCCCATTCACAATATAATCATCCATGGGGAGATTCCCTTGTTTGAGCTCACAGAGCTCCTTCCTAGCCCAATCTTGTTTGTTCATCATGCGAAACAAACCTTCTACATCGCTGACTAACTGTGTCCACATGTAGAGTCCTTCTGCCTCTTGCGTAAGGCAGACTTGTGCAAAAAGTCCTGCTTTCGGCCCTTTGAGTCGTGAGAGAATGGCCCTGATAGCATCTTGTGAGCTGGGTGGTATTGTGTGTGAGTTTACTGTGATCCATGCTTGGACCTTTGTCCACCATTCCTTGAATTTAGCTTTGGACCCATGATAGTCTCCGGGGTCCACAAAGATTTCAACCTTCTTTGAGTACAACGAGGTTGTCATTGATGGCATTCTTCTGCCACTTGTACCTGCAACTGCATAATGTGTCATGCCTATTGATTGATGACATCATTGCACTGCTCCACATTATTCCTAGCTTCCATAATCATTTCCATTTGTTCTTTGAATACAGCAACTGCTGCATTTATCCTGTTGTTCCAATCCTGTGAAACATCAGAAAAGATATCAAATGGGGTTGTGTTGGCTACTCCTGACATTGTCTATATATAGGTAGATGACTAATGGAAGGGGTACTTCTTAAGGATGGCTAGGTGGTCCTTGGATCATAGGTATAAATCGTATTCAAATCCTATATTGTTGTAAGTGTGCAGGTATCTTTGTTTCCACATGTCTCTTTGTAGACCTTCTTGGTTCTTGGCTTCCTCCAAGGATAGGGTGTGGGCATGCAATATCTGCTGCCCCTTGCTCTGCTGTTAGTTTCCAAGGCGAATCCTACTTCGTGGGATGGCGAGTGACTAAGCGCTTCTCTTTGCGCTACTTGATGTGCCTGGTACAGTTGTTATATCTCAGGTGGGAGAAAAACTAAACCTAACTCTGTGGGGATTTCTTCAGCACTAAGGAGGTCTACCAGAGCCTCTTTGTCTTCGTGGATGCTGTTGACGAGGGATGCCAAAGTTGAGCAAGAACAGCAGTGAGATGATGAAGTATGGGTGGTAGCAATCGCGTCGGCGATGAAGTGCTCCGCTCCCTCTTCTGTGGCAGGATATAGTCTCTCTAAATTATAAGGATCTGTTGCGAATTGCTGTTGTGCCTCCACTTGCTGTCTCAAACACTCTATGTGCTCCAGCAACAAGGACCTGTCAAAATCTGAGTAGTATGGCACTGAGCTGTGTCAGTTTATTTTGCCTCGTTTCTTTACAATCACCTACTTTAGATGAAAGACTCGAATCGACTCTGAGGATGTTTTTCATAGAGCTAAAGCTCTTGACCATACCAAGCTCGGTGTAGCTTTGATACCTGGTTTCCACACATCACCTATATGTGCTGAGTGTTATAGATGTCTGGGAACTCCCACCTTTTTCCTCGCTTCCACCCTCTCTACCGTCCCAAGTGCTATGTAACATGATTACCAACAACAAAGGGATCTCTTCAGAGATCTGGGACCAGTTCATCAGTGGCGATGTTTTGAGCATTGCTTTCTAAGGCTAAGTCCACCACCCCTCTCTTTCCACATTCTCCCAAGCCATTCTGAGTTCTTCCAAACTTTTCCATTTTCTCCTGATCTATTTAATTATCATTGACATTGTCTCCTCGGCCATGCTCTCTTTATGCACAGCCTCATATTCCATCTATGGTCATTTTCCTATTATATCTATTACTGGCCCTAAGGTACTCTTTACCTATTTATACTAGGACTTCTCCTGCGATGTACTCCTTAACCTTGATCTACACAATATATCATGTTCATCAATCTTCCCTTGCTTCAAAGCCCTCTGCTTCTGGAAGCCATCTCACTTGCACTAGACAGGACTGCACCACTGTCACCTTTTCTAGACGAGACTCCACTATTGTCTCTTCCTCTCAACATAGTTGTCAAGAGTTGCTCACTCGCCACTCACACAACTTCACCAGTGCCTTTGTGGTTGGTAGCTGGAGCCTAGGACCCTTGACTGTAGCTAGCTTGGTGTAGCGAGGCTACCTGGTTTCTGCACGTTGCCTATACGTGCTGAGTCTCTGTCCCGGACCGGAAGAACCCCCGAGGATTGGTTAACACAAAAGTGTTAGTTGTTGACATCACGGTTGATGTAACAAAAGATCAAGGTTAATTCTGTTTAGTGCTACTATGCCTAAACCCCCACAGGACTACCAGGTGGAAGCATCCCATCATCATCATGAAGTGGATAAACTTCACAGCCCTCCTCCTTGCTCAGGAAGCTCAAGACAAGGAAGAAGCAATTGGAACTTCTTCTATCCCACCTGCCACAGAACCCCCTCCATGAAGAGTCATAGGACTAGGGATCTCATACAACCCCACATGTCCATCTCCCTCCCCTTTTCAACCACCCCCAACTTCCTCAAGTGGTCCCCACTTACAATCCACAACTTCATCGGGAGATCGTACCCCTGTGTAGTACTTTGACCCACCAACACTGGCACCTGCACAAGCACCCTCGCTTCCATCCTCCCCAGACTCTTCACCTCCTGGTTCTTCCTATTACTTCTCCATCTGCATAGACCCCTTCAGTGATGAAGAAGATGACAACAACAACATGGTAGAAATCAAGGCAGTGCTCCCTGAAGAGTTCAGTGGAGAGACTGGAGATGCCAACAGATGGCTTCTGGCAATGGATGCCTACTTCACCCTTTATGCAAACAAGTACCCCAATGAAGCGAAGACTGGTTTTCCTCAATAGGATGTCCAAAGGATGAGGAAAAGCCTTTGCTGAGGCTTGGCTCACCAAGCTCAATGATGAACACGTCCCTGATGCAAACAAGAATTGGACCACAATTAAAAAAGCTTTTAAGGCAGCCTTCACTCTCTATGACATAGCAGCACAGGCTCAAGTGGCACTCACCTCACTTAATCAAGACCGGAAACACCCCTCCAGATTCGACAAATACATCTCTACCTTCTTCCTCCTCTCCATCCACTCAGGAATCACCAATTACCATGCCTTATCGGAATGGTTCCTCTGAGGACTCGACCTCCAGATCATAGTACAACTCACCCTCTCCAGAGCTGTCAAGACCTCCACTACCATGGAGGAACTCTACTCAAAGTCCTCTGAGATTGAAGGAAGTTACTGCTGTATTGCATCACTTAGAAAGAGACCTCAACCATTGTATGGAGGAGGTAGCCATCATCACAATCCCAATGCTATGGACATGGATCATCTCACGCTATCCCCCATTGAACAAGCTCACCATATGTGCAAGAACTGCTGCTTCATATGCCATAAAGAAGGCTGCTCTACTAGGAATCATCCTGGTTATAACCACAATCGCCCAACAGGTAGTTGGCACACCAATCTGAAACCACCCCAGAATGCCCACAATAGGGCAGTCTCCACCATTCCCCATTCAACCCCTATTCCCTCTCATCAAGACAATCTCCTGGAGACCTTTCTCAAGAATGTTACCAAGACTCAAGGACGCGATCAGGTACTTCGTACCCTAAGATCAGCCTTTGACACATCCCTCGATGAACAGGGAAACCCTCTTGTCAAAGAAACCCCTGCTGAAGAATGGAATAAGTCCACTAGAGTCCTGACTGTAAAAGCTATGCCCTGTGTTCCTCTTCCTGTCCATTATACATCTTTTTAAAGGGAGGAGATGGATCAATGCCATTCTCCTCCTTCACAATAGCCCCTGTATTTATTTTCAGATCAAGAACTAATTCTATTCATATCCCCATCTTGATCTGGAAGCAGGATGGTAATCACATGCATTGATAGACAGTGGAGCAACAGGATGCTTCATTTCAAAACAGGCAGTACAGTGACCAAGGCTCCCGGTCACCAAACTTGACCAAACCACACGAGCTTGGAACATGGATGGAACTCCAAACACATCTGGAATCATCAAGTACAAGACCAACATTGTGTTGGATTACAGAGGAGTGAGAAAGTGCTGAGACCTCCTCATCCTCAACTGCAGAAAAGATGATGTTATTCTGGGACTTCCCTGGCTCTGGACAATCAACCTAGACATCAACTGGAAAGATGGAAGTGTAATGGTCACCCTGTCAAATTATTGGTGGACAACTGAAGATCCACCCAGCATATTGGAACAGCGATACCTCCTATGCTACATGCTACATGATGAAGCTGCTCATATCAAAGATGAGCTATATGACACCTTCAAGACTTGGGCACCCAAATAATGTGCCAAGTTCTTTAACACCAGTGGAGGCATACTGGAGTTCATAATTAAATGAACCACAATATCAACTATAATTGCCCAGGAAGCAACCAAGATGAAGACCACCATACCAAAGGCCTTCAAAGAATATGCAGATATATTCTCTGAAAAGACCCCCACCAGATTACCCTCCTCCCGACCTTACGACCATGCCATCAAACTAAAAGACTTATTTGTACCAACTAGGGCCAAAGCATACTTGCTCAACCCGATCAAACAACAAGCCTGTAAAGAGTTCATAGAAGAATACCTCAAAACAGGAAAGATTTCCCTGTCCAAATCCCCCCAAGCCTCTCTATTCTTCTTCATCAAGAAGAAAGAAGCTGGGAAATTATGACCCTGCCAAGACTACAGGTACCTCAACAGTCTGACTATACCATCAAGAATGCCTACTCTCTCCCCCTTATCTCCGACCTCATTGACAAATTACAAGGATCATCAATCTTCACAAAGTTTGACGTACAATGGGGATACAACAATGTCCTCATCAAACTGGAAGACCAATGGAAAGCAGCATTCCTCACCCCACTTGGACTGTTTGAGCCCAATGTCATGTTCTTCGGAATGTGTAACTCCCCCACTATCTTTCAGGCCTTCATGGACGATCTCTTTGGAGATTACATCACAGAGGGATGGCTGGTAATCTACATGGATGACTTGCTGATCCACTCCTCAGATCAGGCAACACATGATGAATGGACTAGGAAAGTCCTTCAACATTTCCACAAGCAGAAAATGTACCTCAAACTCGAGAAGTGTACCTTCTCAGCTGAAGAAGTGGAGTACTTCAGGATGATTGTCAGAGAAGGAGGAATGCAGATGGACCCAGTCAAACTCAAAGCCATCTGAGAATGGTTACCACCTGACAGTGTTAAAGCTGTCTGATCATTCCTAGGCTTTTGCAACTTCTACAGGAAGTTTATCCCCTCCTTCTCTAACATAGCATGACCCCTCCTAGACTCCACCAAGCAATCAGTCCCCTGGTCATGGGAACCAAAACACAAAAAGGCCTTTTGAAATCCACAACTGGTGTTTACTAGACAACCTGTCCTAGTCTTCCTGAACACCTCCAAACCCTTCACTCTGATGACCGACACCTCCCTGATGGCATCTGGTACCATTTTAATGCAGCAGAACTTGAATAGAGACATGCAGCCATGTGGCTACCTCTCCCAAACCTTTTCACCTGCCAAGTGAAACTATGACATCTTCGACCAGGAACTAATAGCAGTTATCCATGGCCTCAAAGAATGGAGACAGGATCCCCCTTCCCTATGGAGATTCTTACTGATCATAAGAACCTCATCTACTTTAATAAACCATGAAAACTATCCTGAAGACAAGCCAGGTGGCTTTTCTTCCTTCAAGACTTTGACATGGTCTACCATGCCCTACCAGGCACCCAGATGGCCCCTGCAGATGCCCTATCCCATCGCAATGATGTGGATACTTCATTGGATAATACAGATGTCCAACTACTCCCCTCCGAGGCCTTTGATCAATAGATCCATGCCATTGACACTGCTTTGGCCAACAAAATCAAAGAGTCCTCCTCCAGCAATCCCCTTGTTCTTCAAGCTGTCCACCAGATGGAGAAGGAGCTCCCTCTATTCAACTGTTCAAAAGCTGAAGACTGGACATTTGATAACAGGTGACTCTACTACAAGGAATACCTCTATGTCCCTGAAGTCGCTCAACATGACCTTGTGCACACTGCGCATAGCTTCTTTGAAGGAGGACATGGTGGCCACCTGTGAACAATCGCACTCCTCTCAAAGGATTACTGGTGGCCAGGTCTATCCACCTATGCATGGAAGTTCATTTCTGGATGTGCAATCTGCCAAGTGCACAAGGTCCTGACACACCCCATAGTTCCTGCCATCACCCCACTTGCTTTCAAAGGATCCTGCCCCTTCCAGAACCTATCAGTAGACCTTATAATGGACCTTTCCCTGGTTAATGGTCTCGACTTTGTCATGGTCATGGTCAACCATGGCCTTAGTAAGGGGGTAATTCTTGCCCCCTGCACCAAAACAGTAGACACCACTGGAATTGCCAAATTATTTTTTGAACATGTCTTCAAGCAATTTGGTCTCCACAAAAATATTGTGTTAGATCAAGGACCGCAATTTGCCTCAGCCTTCACATGAGAACTCGCTAGACTACTCCAATATGATGTAGCCCTCTCCTTGGCCTACCACCCACAAACTGACAGAGAAACTGAGTGCTATAATTAGGAATTGGAGACCTATCTATGAATCTTCTGTGAAGGACAACCCCACAAATGGCTAGAACTCCTACCCATGGCCGAATTTGCCCACAATGCTGCTGTCCACTCTGTCACTGGCAAATCCCCTTTTCCTTGATTATGGGATATGAACCTCGCTCCTACCCCCTCTTGGAAGAATCTTCCTTGCAGCTCTTGAGCAGCAACTCAATTCTATTGAGGACACACAGAAGGAAGCTGAAGTTGCCCATAAACTAGCCCAACAATGCATGAAAGAATGAACCCTCTCCCATTTTAAACCATGGAAACTTGGAGACAAAGTCTGGCTTGAGACCAGAAACCTTAAACTCCAAGTCCCCTCTTGGAAACTCTTGGCCAAACAAACCAGCCCCTTCAAAATCACCCAAGTTATATCTTCTGTAGCATTCCAACTAAAGCCACTGCCACAATGGAAGATCCATAACATATTCCACACCTCCCTCCTATCCTCCTATCGGGAAATCTCGGAACATGGCCCCAACTTCCCATAGCCTCCTCTGGAACTAATCGGAACAGAAGAGGAATACGAAATTGAAAAGATTATCAATCACCAAGGTACTGCCACAAGGAGGCAGTACCTGATCCACTAGAAAGGCTATTCTGATGCAGAGCAGACCTGGGAATCAGAGTCAAACTTGGGCAATGCCAAGGCTATACTCAATGAGTATAAAAACCACCAAAAGCTATAGGAACTCCCATGCCTCCCAGTCTCCAGTCACTCCTCATCACCATCTTCCACATCTCCCAAGCCCTCACTCAAGCCCATCTTCAGAAACAATACCCAGAACTTGACATTCCCCACCATGCTGCAGAACACTTGTGCTTCTGTCACATTATCTCCTGCCCCTATCACCAGGACTATTAGTCCAATGATGATACCCTTCTCATCACAGCTGGACTGTCTATCCCCATTTGCCCACTGCCTCCTATATGCCACCATCCTTGAAAGCACCATGGCATATCAGGCACTCCATGCCTTACCATACTTCTCTGCCAATGACACCCTCACCTAGCTCTCGGTTCTTTTCTGAATTTACTCCACCCTTCAAACCCTTTTCACCAGGGCCACCTGGTGCTCAGCAAGTGCCCCTAACCCCTGTTGGACTGCTGCTGCCTGGGAATCCCCCACTGTCCTCGCCCTCAAGCAGTGCCTTCTTGAGGCACAAGAACCTACTCTCGACCATTTATATGTCAAGGGATTCAACTTCATCATCACCCTCCTCCCACTCTCCATCATCAATGTTACCTTCTCTCTGGTCATTCTTTCACTCTCGGAAAGCAAACAATCAATTTTCTGCTTGGATCTCCCCCTATCCTCTGGACTTCCTCGAAACCACAGGGCCACTACCACATTCCCTTCTACTGGCCCCCTTGCCATTAATGTCAGTGGAGGTTTGTTCCCTGACAGAGACAATCCAAGCCCTTGAGTCTCTCCTCAAGGAGAGGACTCCAATGCCACTCTCATCCCCACTGTCCCCTCCACCCCCACTGTCATACCACCAAGCAGAACTCCAACCCCCACATCCCCCCATGTTGCCACATGGATCCTATGGAGATGAAATGCCATAATATTCTCTGCCAGATTGGCCTCTTCTACCACCACCAGGAATGTTTGCTCTGCACTGGGAGCAACTCCAAAATGGCACCCTATCCCTCCTGCTGCTCCTATGGAGCCCCTTCCAATCCCCACTCCAATCCCACCAACCACAAGTGTGGATGGTCATCCCCATACCCCACAAGTTGTACCTCCTACCCTTACCATTCCCCCAGGACCCAGCAACTCAGGTCCAACTATTCCAAACCACTGCTACACCTGTCAGTCTGTGGACCACCTTTGCTCCAACTGTCCCCATTACCATTGTCCCACCTGTGGACGAACCGCCCCTGGACACCCCAACTACAAATGTCCCAAACTTCATTACTCCCACTGCAGTGTATGGGGTCACTTCCATATCTTCTGCTCCCATGCAGAATCTCCTGACCCATTCAATAACATCACCTGGGACTGATCCCACTATGAGGTCAACAAGGGGGATTGAAGTTCTTGAGATGGAACTTCAAGACTATGAGGAGGGTAATATTACAGATGTCTGGGAACCCCCACCTTTTTCCTTGCTTCCACCCTCCCCACCATTCCAAGTGCTATGGGACATGATTACCAACAACAAAGGGATCTCTTCAGAGATCTGGGACCAGTTCATCAGTGGCAATGTTCTGAGCATTGCTTTCTAAGGCTAAGTCCACTGCCCCTCTCTTTCTGCATTCTCCCAAGCCATTCCAAGTTCTTCCAAACTCTTCTGTTTTCTCCTGATCTATTTAATTATCATTGACATTGCCTCCTTGGCTGTGCTCTCTTTATGCACAGCCTCATATTCCATCTATGGTCATTTTCCTATTATATCTATTACTGGCCCTAAGGCACTCTTTACCTATTTATACCAGGACTTCTCCTGCAATGTATCCCTTAACCTTGATCTACACAATATACCATATTCATCAATTTTCCCTTGCTTCAAAGCCCTCTGCTTCTGGAAGCCATCTCACTTGCACTAGACAGGACTGCACCACCATCTCCTTTTCTAGACAAGACTCCACCATCATCTCTTCCTCTTGACATGGTTGTTGAGAGTTGCTTGCTTGCTGCTTGCATGACTCCACCAGTGCCTTTGCAGTTGGTAGCTGGAGCCTAGGACCCTTGACTGTAGCTAGCTCAGTGTAGTGAGGCTACCTGGTTTTTGCACGTTGCCTATACGTGCTGAGTCTCTGTCCCAGACTGGAAGAACCCCTGAGGATTGGTTAACACGAAAGTATTAGTTGTTGATGTCACAGTTGACATAACAATGAGTCTCTGTCCCAGACTGGAAGAACCTCTGAGGATTGGTTAACATGAAAGTGTTAGTTGTTGACGTTACATTTCATGCTCAATTGTAAAAAAGATGAAATCATCTTGAGACTCCCTTGGTTGTGAGCCAATAATCCAAAAATCAACTGGAAGGATGGATAAGTAATGATCACCCAATGAAATTACTGATGGACTATAGGAGACCCACTAGAAATGCTAGCACAGAGGTATCTCCTATAATATCTGTTACATAATGATACTGCCCACATTAAGGACAAACTCTATGGAGCATTCAAACTTGGTTACCTGACCAACAAGCCAAATTCTTCAATATAAGTGGTTCAATCCCTGAATTTGTTGTTAAATGAACAACCATCTCTACAATAATCACCCAAGAAGCTACCAGGAATGAAATTGTCCTCCCAATGGCATTTAAAGAATACATGGATGTATTCTCTGAAAATACACCCACAAAGTTACCCCCTTCCAGAGCCTATGACCAAAACATCAAACTAAAACACTCCTTCATACCAACATGGGCCAAAACATATCCACTTAACCCCATCAAGCAACAAGCTTGCAAGGAATTTGTCATGGAACATCTCAAAACTGAATGAATTTCCCCTTCAAAATCCCTGCAAGCAGCACCTTTCTTTTTTGTTAAACAGAAGAAAGCAGGGAAATTATGTCCCTGCCAAGACTATCAGTATCTCAACAGCCACACAATCAAAAACACCTATCTCCTTCCACTTATCTCTGATCTAGTTGATAAATTGTGAGAATCATTGATCTTCACCAAATTCAATGTACAATGGGTATACAATAATGTCCTAATCAAATCAGAAGATCACTGGAAGGCTGTGTTCCTTAATTACTTCAGAGACTATATCATGGAAGGATGGCTAGTAATCTATATGGATGACCTCCTGATCCACTCTTTAGACCAAGTCACACATGATGACCATACTTGACATGTTTTCCAATGGTTCCAAGATCAAGAAATGTACCTCAAACTGGAGAAATGTATCTTCTCAGCTACAAAAGTGAAATATCTAGAGAGAAGATGGTGTCTGGATGGACTCAGTGAAACTCAAGGCTGTCTGAGAATGGTCCCCACCCAGCAATATGAAAGCTGTCCACTTCTTCCTTAGATTCTGTAACTTCTACAGGAAATTCATTTCTTCATTCTCCAACATTGCATGCCACCTCCTCAACCTCACCAAACAAACTATCCCATGGGAGTGGGGCTCTCACCAGAAGGAAGCCTTTCAGAACCTCCAAATAGCCTTCATCCACCAACCCGTTCTCCTCTGCCTGAATATTACCAAACCCTTCACCCTGATGACTGACACCTTTCTTGTGACATCTGGGGCTGTGCTAATGCAGTGAAACACCAATGGTGACCTGCAACCCCAGTTGTTATGCTAACCGTAGCATCAACAACTAACACTCTCGTGTTAACCAATCCTTGGGGGTACTTCCGGTCCGGGATGGAGACTCAGCATGTATAGGCAACGTGCAGAAATCCAACAGCCCTAGCTACACCGAGCTAGCTGCGGTCAAGGGTATGGGCTCCAGCTACCAACTGCATGGGCACTGGTGGAGTTGTGCAAGTGGCGAGTGAGCAAGTCACTACAACTGTGTAGAGATGAAGGGACGATGGCAGAGTCTCATCTTGAGAAAGGGAGACAGTGGCGGAGTCCTGTCTAGATCAAGTGAGAAGGCTTTGAGAAGTTCGAGGGACACTTTGAAGTGAGCGAAGATTGATTGGCACAATATGATGTGTAGATCAAGGTTAAGGGAAATACATCGCAGGAGAAGCCCCGGTATAAATAGGTAGCTAGAGGTTCAGGGCCGGTAATAGATATAAAAGGAAAGGGGATATAAAAGGGATACTAGGCTATGTATAATAGGCACACAGCTGAGGAGGCAATGTCTGTTGAAATAAAGTAAGGCAGAGAACTCGGAAGAATACGGATCGGGAGGAAACGGAATCGGGGGAAGTCGGAAGAGACAGAGGTGAAGGGGCAGTGGACGGGACCACTAGAAGGCGATGATCGGAACATCGCCACCTATGAATCAGTTCCAGATCTCTGAGGAGATCCCCTCGTTGTTAGTGATCATGTCCCATAACGCCTGGGACATGTTACGTCAACCGTGACATCAACAACTAACACTTTCGTGTTAACCAATCCTCGGGGGTTCTGCCGGTCCGGGACGGAGACTCGGCACGTATAGGCGACGTGCGGAAACCTGGTAGTCCCAACTACTCTGAGTTGACTACGGTCAAGGGTACGGGCTCCAGCTACCAACCGCGTAGGCACTGGCGGAGTCGTGCGAGTGGCAAGCGAGCAACCTTCTACATCTTTGTAGAGGTTCGAGAGACGATGGCGGAGTCTCGTCTGGTGAAGGGAGATGGTGGCGCAGTCCCGTCTAGTGCAAGCGGTCAAGCTTCCAGAAGCAGAGGGCTTCAAAGCGAGAAGATTAATGAACACAGTAGATTGTGCAGATCAAGGTTAGGGGAGAACAGTCGCGGGAGAAGTCCCGGTATAAATAGAAGTATCGTACGTTAGGGCAGGTAATAGATATAATAGGGGAACAATGGGATCGGGATAACGGGCTGTGTATAATGAGAACACAGCTAAGGAGGCGATGTCCAATCAGTCAAATAGGAATATGAAATAGAGGGGAATCGG
>JBBPLK010000417.1:0-14923 GCA_038089735.1 Exsudoporus frostii | reverse complement strand
ACAATGTCATTGTTGTCTTCTAAGGATTCCCCATCGGTTTCAATGGAGAGTGTAGCAACACGACCTCCATTCAGACCAAAATGGCCCACCCCAATTCCCGCAAACCGGGCAAACATGTCCTGATCCATGAAACTGGTTTCATTAGTACATTCGTAATTGAAACAAACCTAGGGGACGCGCTCACACGTTCACATAGAATGCTGCCCAGTCATCCTGTTCCCCATGAAATCTTGCCAGTGATGGCCCCATTTGCAGAAGTTCATGTGTGCGACCATCAGGGAATGCAGGGATCAGGTGGCAACCTCGGATCACCAGTGAGGGATCTAAGAACCCGAAGGGGAGATGGTCAGCACGGTCCGGGACAAAGCCCACCTTTGGCAGGCGGGCCTCTTTGAATCCCCATTTGTGATCCCGATCAATCCCGAGCCAACGAACCCAGAGAACTTCCATGGACTGCTTTGAATAACTGACCCCTCCAGGACAGAAGAGCATCTTGATATGGAATGCTCGGAGAACCTGAGCATACCAGAATGGGTGGTCCTCATCCCTTGAAGATGTCATCACAATATCACTGCGGGTCATTCTTATCGTATCGTGGTCACGGCGGATGTCGTAGGTAGTGTAGTTGATGCGCAATATTTTCGACTCTACAACCCTGTCGAGATTCATGAGACGAATATCATTGTGCTGCTCCGAAGTAAATATTCGCTCGTTGCCGTCGAAATCCAGACCAAGTAGCCTGGACAGTAAATGGTCCTTAAGAGACCGCATGAAGTCTGCCTTGCCGCCATGACCATTGTCAGAATACACAGTCCAGATTGTAACAGACAACACTACCTTTAGTGCAGGATCGCCCTGGTGCTCCAGAAGGAATCAGGGCAGGCTGAAGACATTGTCGGTTCTTGGTCTGTTTGCCATGGAGTGATGTATCTGCGAACAGGGATCAATTTCCTCGACTTCTGTAGCCAGGTTTTCCGGATCAAGCTACCGCCTGAGAATGGTTTGTCACCTCTCCTGATTTGCAAACTGCTCCTCGACTGCCTTCTTGTTTGAACGGGTATAAAATTGTTTAATGAGCCTGTGTGCTCGTTCGCCCTGATGGTATTGTAGTCTGTCAGACTTTGTGTGAATCATAGGATGTGGCAAACACTCACAACTTGCGTCATGTATGAATCCGTGGTTCCATACATCTTGATTGTCTTCTCGTAGTCTCCCAATGCATGGAACTTGTACGTGTTGATGTTGAATGTCTTTAGCAATGATCCGGACCTCGTGGGCTTCTTCCGCCGGCCTGATTGATGGTCGGCGAGCTCCTTTCTCTGCCTTTGAGCTGATTCTTTGGGCAATTCTTTGGTTTCAAAGGCTGAGCAAGTGACATGCTGAAATTTTCGCACTTGTGTACCCAGCCGACGCAGAGCCTGATGGAGTAGAGTGAGGGTGTCATCGGTGTGGAGCTTCAGCTTTGCCAATGCATGCCATTCGGCCAGACAGAATAGGAGGGTTTGGACAATTTCTTCATGGATAGGTGGCAGTAACCTGTTACAGATATTGGTGACCCCCACCCTTTTTCCAGCCTATCCAACCTCCTGCCCTCTCCATCGTCCCAAACGCTGTGGGACATGATCGCTAACGATGAAGGGATCTCCTCGGAGATCTGGGATCAATTCATCGGAGGAGCTGTCCTGAGTATTGCCTTCTAGAAGGCTCTACTCACTGCTCCCACTCTCACTCCGAATCCACCCGCACCCTACTCCGTCCCATTCCATTCCATTCTCTCCCGATCTATTTCATCTCTTGAACAATGCCTCCTCGGCAGTGTTCTCCTTATGCACTGCTCACCTATCCCTATTTAGTCATATCCTTTTATATCTATTACCGGCCCTAAAGCCATAGAGTACTATTTATACCGGGACTTCTCCCGCGACTGTTTTCCCTAACCTTGATCTACACAATCTACCGTGTTAATCAATCTTCCCTCGCTTTGAAGCCCTCTGCTTCTGGAAGCCTTCTTGCTCGAACTAGATGGGACTGTGCCACTGTCTTTCATTATCTCTATATGGTTATAGAGACTTGCTCGCTTGCCGCTCGCACGACTGCGTCAGTGCCTTAGCGGTTGGTAGCTGGAGCCTCGTACCCTTGACCTCAGCTGTTAGGAGCTGACCAGTTTCCGCACGTCGTCTATACGTGCCGAATCTCCGTCCCGGACTGGAAGTACCACCGAGCATTGGTTGACGCGAAAGTGTCAGTTGTTGACGTCATGGTTGATGTAACATAACCCTTTGAAGACAGGCATAGAACACTGGACATCATGTTGGTTATCACTGACCCAGTGACAAGGTTAGAGCGCTGACCAGGAGGACATTCTCGAAGTGCCACACAGGGCGCTGACTAGTATCGGCGACATTGTCTGGGAAGTGATGGATGACTTCTAGTCCGAAAGGTGGAACTGCAGAAAATCTATTAAAAGAATGTCAGGTTTACCATAGTGCAGAGTTCAACGGCAGATACCTTTTATTGAGTATATTGATGCGGGTAGGGTCAACCGAGTGGATGATTCTGATCAAGTGTTTGAGGGTTGACTTCAGTATTCCCAAGACGAACTTGTGTAACAGGTCGACCACAAGCACAGGAAGAATATTAAATCCCAGATGTGAGAGGCACTCAGTGAAGGCGTTCTAGGTAGTACGATGGACCATTAAAGTCATTATGCAAAAAAAAATTGAGACTCTTACCACCGTCGGGACAAGCAAGTTGGGCTTCAAGATGCACTCCACCAGCACGCTCTTCAAGGGCCTGCCAAGTTCATAGATGGCCCACCTGGCATCCATAACCTTCTGCTGGAAATGAATACGAGCATGCGATAGTCTCGCAGAGATGTCACTCAGAAACCCAACATGGTGGAAGCTTGACTTCAGGATCAAACATCACGGACACAGGCAAGTACCTTTGTCTCGGATCATTGCAAGTAGGACCCTAAACTTCGAATCAGGCTAAGCAGCTAGATATCATGGGCTTGGCTTACTTCTCGGGGTAGTCAGCAGAGTATGTGAATATTCGTGGGTACACCCGCCTGGTGACACCATCGAAACACTTGATGGCTATACCATTCTTGTATGCCTCAACAAACTCATTGTCTAATAAAATCCTCCATATGGCATGCATGAGTTCACGTTTGCAGTGGATGAGCATATCATTATTATTCTTCTTGTTCGAGATTTCTGATATGAGACTGTGTAATGACTGAGGAAGCTGAATTGCCCATGAGATTGCGAGCAGCATAGCTCAATTGACACTTACACTGGGAACAAATGCGAGTGGATGACACACTCCTCCCTGCGGTGTCATGGTACGAGCAGATTTGGACAGATTCCCAAAGAACAGGTAGATCGGCCATGCAGATGCATGACCGAACTGAGCCAGATGCATAGAATCCAACCACAGCATCAATGCAGCCACGACCCTCTCTAGCTGGCAACCATCTGTTCTTCTTTGCTTCATGATCTGGTCCTGAGCCTTGTTCCATGCGTCCGATGTATAAAGTTCATCGTACACAAGTTGCTCTTCACCGGTGAGTGGCAACTTCCAAACCTTTCGAGAGGGGTGAAGTGAAATCATTTGGACGATAACCGGCTTCCCTACCTTTTTAAAAGGGGTGAGATGAAACCATTTTGACGAGGCTTCAGCAAACACGGCGCGAATAATGTCGAGCAATGACCGGTGATAGAATCCGTCGACAGTGAAGGTCTTCCCATTTCCTGCACGGTGTTTCTCCCTGGTGGGTATGATGATGTTTACACATCTGTGTTGCCATTTGTCCTGGCCGAAGGGGTCATCCGGGCGCATCATCTTCTGGGCAGCATCCAAGTGGTGGGTCTCTGTGCGAGCATCAAACCCTGCCAAGTCTTTGATGCTGAAGTCAGAAGCTTCAACGACATCGTGTACCAGCCGAGTCACTTCAGAGGCAGACTTCTGAGCACTGCCAGTAATCATCCACATCATCAGGCGCCATGTTGTCATGTTTGCCCATGGCCAGGGGGGGTGGCGATCTTCTTGTGTGGTGACTGGCTGGCTTGGCATTGAGTTGGAGTACGAGTTCGAAAAATCGTCCATTGAAAGGAACGAATCTGGGTCATGAGTTGGTTGGTGCCGGTATTCATGTGCAATTCCAAATCGGTTAAAATGAGTACAAAAGGAGTCAAATACGTGCAGGAATACACAACAGACAAGAGAGGGAGGGGCAGGAGGGGCATATGTTGACACAGGAGGTTCAGGAAGTTGGTCTCGATACCTCGCTGGGATTCTGCGGATTCGTGGGGAAAGCGTCTCGTGCGAGGATGAGGCCTGAGGGACATTGACAGCAGGATCACGGCTGGGCAGTGACCCACTGCGGTCAGGTGCTAGTCGGACAGGGTGGCCCAGCTGCTATGAATGGCGACCAGTTGATATGATATCCATAGGAAAATAATGCCTTACCTCAGGATTATCACTACTGTCTTGGTGTTGTATGCATGGGGCCTTGGGCTGTAGCACACAACCTTGGTATTAATGAATGTGGAAAGAAAGTCCCATTGCTCACCTCGCTCGAAGATCTTGCTCGTTTTTCGGGCAGCTGCAAGGTGGTGCTCAACCTCGTGAGACGCACAGCGTGGTCAGATTGATAAATCGCGCATGATGACCGATGCTGGTTGAGTCCTCTCTGAGAGGTGAAGGACCGTGGACAGTTCTCCCTGCACTTGAACATAGTTGTCAGTAACAGGACACCGGAGACAGAGAAATGGTAGGAATCAAGAGCAAGCACCGTAACAAACAGTAGGGGTGAGGAGCAAGCGTGGCCTGCATCTACTGTGGATGATTTATCAGCTTTGGTCAACTCAAGTGGTGCCATTTTACGTACCTGATGTTGCATGGCTCCCAATGGGGCTGGTATCCCCGACTCCAAAAAAGTGGAGAGGGTTCCTGTCTGCAGCAAATATCAGGCACTTTACCAATGAGCACTAACCTCATTTATCTCCGTCGTGTGAGAATGTCATGAACTATATAAACTATATAAACTGTACAATACAAAAGGACATGTGATTCGTTGCCCTGCTGTGTGAAAGCGACGCCCGCGGGGTCGAACAGAGATCCCTCCTAATGCGCATGATGAGCGCAGGGAGTGAAATGGGGAGGAGCGGGCTGATCACAATCATTCAGAATACATACTCATAGGGGAATGCGTGGGGGAGAAGGGGGGGCCTGCCAAAATAGTCGAAGAATGTCTGTACGTAGAATGAACAAACCCGGAACATCACCTCATGTGCCTCTGCGTTCTTTCGGTCCTTCGCCTGGCTAACCACGCTAGCAAACTCAGAGAAAGAAGGATGGGCGTTGGGCCAACTGGCGAGGAGCAAACATAAACTGTGCAGAACTTGGGTGTTGTTGGGGAAGGAGTCCGTAAAGCCAAGGTCTCCTGGGGTTATCGGCAACAGTTCCGTCCACATCACTAGCCCCGCAGTGCCTGGGAAAACGCAATAGAGTAGCGAAAGCCGTTCGATGCGATGGTTGGCCCAGAGGTGGGGAACCAAGGCCTGGTCGAGGGCACAAAGTTCATATCGGAATCCGATCTCATAAACCTCCCACAAGATGGCTCGGATGAGGTGAACAGGCGGGTTGATCAGCAAGGCGATTGGAATCAATTTTTCGTGCCACTCAACATTTTCCTTGGGAGCCCAGGTCGATCCTTGGGCGAGCGCTGCGCCATCCTCCCCAAAGATCTCCAGTGCAGCCATCTTGCAGGACTTGGACAGATTTTTGACACTGCCACTTGAGGGACCTGCCGCCTGAAGCCCGTTTGCTGAAGGTATACTGTGGAGAAATTCCCTCCACAACTGTGGCGAAGGAAAGCAAGAAGGGGGATTGTGGTCGAGCCAACTGATCCAAAGGTGGCGAACTGCAAGCCAGTTCATTATGAAAAGTTGTCGCTGTTCAGAACTTTGCCCTGTGATGAGAATGGCAGGCTCGGGTACATGATAACCGCGATCCACCAAGCCCATCTTCACCCTGCTTGGGTCCTTGTCCACTCGCTTCATCACGTTCACCCATACCGGAAAAGGCGAGGGCATCTCAGGGACGCTCAACTCTTCCCATTTGTTTCGGCCGTCAGTTCCACCACCTGTATGATATAGATACAGTTAGCGTGAGGGGCAAGCAATGTTTGACTTTGCCTACTTTGATGTGTTTGCTGGGGGCGGCCACGCTGCTTCTGCGCTGCTTTCCTCATCTGAGTATGAGTTGGCGCTTTGCCAACTTGCGAAGTGCCGCTCGCACTTGTCTGTGTCGCAGGGCTGAGATGTGTTGAACCTGTATAGTGTCGACAGGAGTTAAAATGTCGGGAAAATCCCCCTCCACCTCGATGGAGCAATTTGAAAGGCGGCATGGATTTGCCGCGCTCAGAATACATGGCTCGGATGATGTTGTTGGGGAAGGAAAATGTCACAGGGTTCTCGATGATCGTCTGCTCCATGATGGTGAAGTCGAGCCGCATCAGCCACACAGGGATGCCTGCATGGAAGAGCTCGTTACAAATGGCCATATCTTGAGTGAAGGCCCCCATCCAGTCTGACCGAACTGGATGAGACACAGAGGGGAAGGCGAGACGAGGCAATACGACCTCGATGAAGTCCAAGAACATGTATATGTCGAGGAAAGTTCGTTGGGCTTCTGCAATGAAAGCGATGACGTCGCAGAAAGTGAGGGGATGTTGGAGTATTATCATCATGGTATGCTGCAGCGACTGGAGCATCTTCACTACAATGTCTTTCTTGTCGCCACGGCTCTTCTTCCAGGTGGCATACCGATTCAACACGATCTGGTGCAAGGATGCGACTCCCACTGCCTTTTCTTGCTTCAGTTTACCAATGGCAAAAGCAGCTGTTGGTGAGACAACGAAATCTTCGATGGTAGGTGTGTACCATGACCAGGAGAGTGGGTCAGGATGGAGATGATGTGCTTCTCGAGGAACACAAACAGCATATTCATATTCCTTACAGTAGACTTGCGGCCACTGAAAGCAGTCTGCAGTTCCAAATCGTCCATCCGCCTGGGCACGAAGTTCTTCATCATCGTGGTGGGGCTCAGGGACGAAAGACATATTCGGCGAGGTGTATACCATCACCCCATTGCTTTGACAGGTGATGGCCTTGGCATCCAGGCAGGTAAATGTAGCTATTGCATACTGTAAGCTTTGTCCCTAGTCCAAGTATCACGCACTTACGATCATTATGGCACGATTGACATCTGAAACAAGTGCGTGCTATGGCCATCTTGAGTGTGAAGGGAGGTGGGTTGATAAGAAATGATACACTCCAATGGGAGGAGCGCGAAGCCTTGAGACCACGAGGGAACGGGGGCGTCCAAAAGGAAACAATTGGTACAAAGGGAAGTGGAAAACACTCCAATGAGTCTTCAACCTCACTGTCACTCGATCCGAGTTGGCGATAGGGCGACTCGATGAACACAAAGTCCAAGAGTGCTCTCAGTGTGACACAAAGTCAGATCACTGAGAATCGGGCGAGTGGCACAAAGCCAAACTCATAGAAATCCGAGAATGGGCCTGATCGACGGACGCGTCCGATGAGAGCGATGTTGAGCGATTGCTGTGGATGGCGTGCGGGAGGGAGTAGCTAGAAGAAGGAAGGAGGCCAGCAACAGGCTTGAGGTGGTCGGCGGGTACCAGTGGGTCCAAACACTGTGTACAGTTCTTGCTGACTTGAAATCTGAGTTACATGTCTACACAAAAGCAGCAATTCCTATTGGAGCCTAAGGACCCCCATCCACCCTCTCTTTCACCACCAGTTGACCTCAACGGTTGGCATGTACCAAGAACAATTTAACAAGTTTTCGTTCTCAATCCCAGCCACAATCCCAGCCTTGACAGCGTCCAGTCCCACGACATCTTCCCCATCATACAAGGTGGGATTTACTGATGAGTACTCCACGCCACCAACTTCTTCCTCTACACCAAACATAGAGCAGCCCTTGGATAGGACGGCTCGAAAGCATACCCCCATCCTGCTATCAACTTACTCTCCACCAACTATAGAGCGTCCCTTGGATAGGAGAAAGCGCACCCCCTTTCCGCCACCAGCTTCTCCACCAACTATGGAGCAGCCCCTGGATAGGACGGCTCGAAAGTGTACCTCCATTCCGCCACCAACCTGCTCTCCACCATCTGTCAAGCAGCCCCCTGACAGGACTGCTATGAAACGCACCCTTTTTCAGTTCGCCCTACCCTCGGATAACCCAATCATCTCGCCTAACAAGAAGATCAAGAGGGTACTGACAACGGTAAGAATACATATCAATTCAACCTGACGTGGGCACTTGCAGCAATCGGCCGGATTAACCACCAAGGTTGAGGATCTTCATGCCTTACGCACGTTGGAGTTGGCACAAGCGTCCCACAATGCTTTCGCAGCACACCTATGGTACCATCGTCTGCGCATGAAGGAACTTGACATTATGCGTGCAATAACTATGGACCATTGTGAACAAGCTGAAGCTTTCTTGAGGAAGGCAGACTGGCAGATTGGCGAGATTAGGCATATCCTTGATCGTGAGGGGATAGGGCTGTTGGAGCGAAGCTCTCTGGCTGTATTTGGGCCGGTTGAAAGGGAATCATCCGGTAGCGACAAAGCATGTTTATCTAATATTTCCTCCCCTGCCCATAGTGCCTGTTCCAATTAACATTACCATGAATTCACATGTCTGTACTCTGTATCGATGTCATTGGTCCCATTCTTCAGCCTCGACTATGAGATGCGCCCCAAAAGACACCTTGGGGGAATAGAACTGAGTGCACAACTGCAGTGAGAGAGTTGTAGGAAGGGACACGGTGACAAAATGCCTTCACCCAGCGCCGAAGTGCCCCACTAACAGCCAGCCCTGAATCAGCAAATACCTCTGCGTGACACTGGAAGTTCCGTGGCGTGACTCCAGGTTTGAGGGAGATTCACTGAAGGGCCTGAGCACAGCGTCAGATGGTTATTAAAGACTCACCACAGTCGGCGTTACTCAAGTTGTCGGAGGGTTTCTGGGAAGGCAATACAGTACTACCGTCAAGGTTTAGGGTAGAGTCCACTCCATCTTCCCACGCCTTGATCTCACATTCAACCGTGTTCGCCGACCCAGGCCAGTCATGCGGTTCTCGCCCAAGTCCATTCCTCTCAGGGGACTGCTCTGGTAATTGCTCAACAGCGCTCTCGTCGGACCTGCCCGTCGCTCGCCTCCTTGCCCTCCCTACTACCTTCTGCATGCCATCCATGGCAATCGCTCAACAGTGCTCTCGTCGGACACGTCTGTCGATCAGGCCCATTCTCGGATTTCTATGAGTTTGGCTTTGTGCCACTCGCCCGATTCTCAGTGATCTGACTTTGTGTCGCACTGAGAGCACTCTTGGACTTTGTGTTCATCGAGTCGCCCTGTCGCCAACTCGGATCGAGCGACAATGGGGTTGAAGACTCATTGGAGCGTCTTCCACTTCTCTTTGTGCCAACTGTTTCCTTTTGGACGCTCCCGTTCCATTGGCGTTTCCCTCCTCTCCTATGGTTTTCATACACGGATCGTATGCTGGTCAGTCCTCACTTTCCTCTCTCGCTGATTCACTCTTTGTCTGTCAGTAGTTCGACCTGGGCCTGTGTGCTCCAGCGTGACTCCAGGTTTGGGGGAGATCATCGATCTCAAGGCCTGAACACAGCGTCGGACGGTTATTAAAGACTCACCATACCTAGTCGACACATTCAATGACTCAATCGATTCCTGCACGATGCCAACATGGACCAGGTAATTTTACCTGCAACCGAACTGAATGGGTGAGGTATGCCCTTGGAATCCGCACCAGCTCGACTGACTTGGATCACACAGTATAAAGTATGAGCTCCAGGTTCTTGCTCACCAAACAGCAAATTCATGCCTCATCCGAGTCATGCGTTTCCTGGCCCAGATGATGACACTGAAGGCTGACAATAAACTACAGGTGGTCGTAGCTTAACCCGCGGCCAATATTCCATGCATGCCCGGGAATCATCGCTCCCTATGTTTCCCCCCCACGCTGAAGCACCCATGTTTCCCCCCAGCACCGAGGCACCACCTCCCCACACCGCCGACTTTGGATTCCTGCCCGCATTTCCGAGTCCCCAGGCACCACCTCCCCACACCGCCGACTTTGGATTCCTGCCCACATTTCCGAGTCCCCAGGCACCGCCTCCCCACACCGCCGACTTTGGATTCCTGCCTGCATTTCCGAGTCCCGCTGGTGCTGAAGTGCCACCTCCCCATACTCTCGAACGACATCGGGAACAGTGCGGAGCATCTCTCCGTACCTTCAACGACATGATGTACCTGCGGCCCATCCAATCATTGCCGTCGTCTTTCACATCGATTCCTTTGACTAGCCAGATGTCACACACAATCCCAACCACGAATGGGACCTACTATGTGAAACGTGGCAAATGAGATGAACAGCTCGAAGCTGTCATCAAATATGCTGGTCTCGTGCTTATAAACGAGATGACACTCAACGGTGGATGGAAGATGAAACAACCAAAGCTTCGACCCACTTAAAGGTCTAGACTAGGCTGCTTACTTATGAGGAAAGAAGGGGATATGAGAGTGAGTGCTCAAGAGTCTTATTCAGTGAAGCTATGGGGAAACTCCAAGAGAACTTGACTGAAGTTCTCTGGTGGCGACTTTGGCCTTTATATACTACTCAGAGTATGTGTACATGTTTGTATCGGATCTACCGATTACTAGTGCATAAGGAATAACCCTAAGCCCTGGGCTGTGGATAATGGAGATTAAATACATGAGGCAAAATGGAAGCATAGCATGTGTGATGCATGAGGCGCATCAAATGGAAGAGAAGAGAAGAAAGCATAGCCATGCACAGCACGGAAATTAAATGAAGGCTGTGTACGCATAGGGGATATCATGGAACTCGTGAGAAGATAGATTAAAAGATAAGCGTCCTTAGTGATAAGATAATCATGTGGCGCGATAAGATAAGATGCAAAAAGAAAAAGATGCTAAGTCCATTGAGTAAAATGTACCATTTGTAACAGAAGAGGTCGGATCGATTAAGATCTCATGCCCGGGTGATGTGGAAACAGGAAATATTGGAGAGCATCAATCAAGTGTGCGTAGCAGTCAACTTCGGTATGTAACCCATTACTTTATACTGTCGATTCTGATGAATTGTTTCTAGCTCAATTCGTACCTACAGACCACATTGAGAAGAGGCTCGTCACCAGCCTCACTCTCTTTCGATCAAAGATGGCCGCCTTCGCCGAGAACTTTGCAAAAGAATTTCTGGACTTAGGTATATGCTCTAATAGCCCTGCCCACCTACCCAATTATGTTGTTTTGCAAGACCACATCCGCGACATTACAGACCCGTCCATTCCTCTTTTTTTTTTTCTTCATAAGCAAAACGTGCATGTAAGTCTCAGGCATGTAAACACACCATTGCATCTTATTGTTTTACAGGGTGATGTCGAACGTCTCTTTGGCAACCCAATATTTGAACGATTCCACATCGAATTCTGGTACACACGAGACAACTCACCCGTCATTACGTTCCAATCGAGCTATCAGCAGCTCTGTCCGAACATGCTCACTTTCTCAGGTGTCGCGGTAAGTTGTCCTTTATTTATATGTATCTAGCACTAAACTACAACCTCGTAGCTACTTTGTGCCCTTCATTGGGTGTCCCAAGGTCGTTGCTCAAACCAAATGAATGTCATCGAGTTCGCAACAAAGGTATATGCTGACCACTTCGAAAATTATAGAAGTGGTATCCTCGACGCTCTCACACACAATGTCTTTGGGGATCGCACAACTGCTCGACTCAAATGGTTGAACAACCATGGCCAGTAAGTAATGTCCCATTCTTACAGTAACTCATTATTAACTCGTATTTAGTGAGGAAATGCATCACAGGGGACTGGTTTCCCAGCCGAGGATGCCACCTGTGGTTATCCCTGCGACCATAGCACCGATTTCCATTCCAGGAATTCAGCCGTATACCCCCTCGATGATGGCAGGCCCATCATCAGGTGCTGGCACATTGACCAGTGTTTCACTCAACTTGTTTGGGGTGGCGGGCCCTTCCCTGGACGCTGATGTGGACTTCTCAGCAGACCATTTGTAATTACATAGTGGTTAGCTCAATACTACCATCACAATAAAACCATCATAGCGGCGCTCGCGCCTGTCCCCGACTCCTTCCGACTTTGGACCCAATATCACCCATACGCAAGCATCTTCGATGGTGTGTTTGCCTTTGGGCTTGAGAGCTGCCTGAGTCACCAAGAACGCGCTTACATGACTCCCACCATTAACCCGATGCTAACCGATGCTAACCGTAGGTTCTGTGATCCTTAAGTACTGTTGGCTAAGTGTTTCACGAAGGTTTAGGGTAGAGTCCACTCCATCTTCCCATGCCTTGATCTCACGTTCAACCACATTCACCGACCCAGGCCAGTCATGCGGTTCTCGCCCAAGTCCATTCCTCTCAGGGGACTGCTCCGGTAATTGCTCAACATCGCTCTCATCGGACCCGCCCGTCACTCGCCTCCTTGCCCTCCCTACTACCTTCTGCATGCCATCCATGGCAATCGCTCAATATCGCTCTCGTTGGACACATCTGTCGATCAGGCCCATTCTTGGATTTCTATGAGTTTGGCTTTGTGCCACTCGCCCGATTCTCAGTGATCTGACTTTGTGTCGCACTGAGAGCACTCTTGGACTTTGTGTTCATCGAGTCGCCCCATCGCCAACTCGGATCGAGTGACAATGGGGTTGAAGACTCATTGGAGCGTCTTCCACTTCTCTTTGTGCCAACCGTTTCCTTTTGAACGCTCCCGTTCTGTTGGCATTTCCCTCCTCTCCTATGGTTTTCATACACGGATCATATGCTGGTCAGTCCTCACTTTCCTCTCTCACTGATTCACTCTTTGTCTGTCAGTAGTTCGACCTGGGCTTGTGTGCTCCAGCATGACTCCTATTTTGTCCATGTAATATTATGGTACAATCGTTCCCCGCATTCCGCTCTCAACTACTCATCTTTAAACATATTGTAAAATGAAGGAAATTTCAGGTATCCCAAAGCAGTGAAGGCATCTGCTATGAAAAAATCATAGTCAGTAAGATAGAGGTGTACAAGGTAGGGGTACATACTTTTATTTTCCACTCGCCATTTGACGATACGTTCAGCATAAGTCCAGAAGCCGCCATCTTCCATGTAGTTGGAGAAGAGATGCAAGTCCAGCAAGACTATGCGCTGATCCACAAGATTGCGATTTTGAAGATCCTCTTCAACCTTTGAAGGTAACTGGGTCTTCTTAATCCACAGCACAACTAAAGTAGCAGATGGTCTCCCCAGGAATAATTGGAGGCTGGCGGTACTGGCGCGCGAAGCACTCCAGTGGACAGACAGGTGAGTCAAATGCTTCAAATGTGTAAAACCTAGGGGGATGCTATATGCCACTACCCCAGGGGCTGACAAATGGAGGTGGGTGAGGCAATGGAGGAGCTCGATTTCCGGTAGGTATACAACCCAATTCACATAGACTGTCGCTAACCCAATATACAGTGTTTTGAGGGAGCGCATGTTCAACATCAGTACCAGCAGCAGATTCTTCGAGGCAAAGGGAACATGACGGTAGGGGAAAGCGATGGTCAAAACAATGAGTAACGGGCAGAGCTGAAGGACTTCCGCTGCAGTGCGCACGTTGACTGATCTCACGATGTATAGATCGACTACGGTAAATCAACCTGGACTTGTGTGCTCCTTGAAGAAACCCAAAAATTGTTCTGCCGCTAACTGATTCCGCAAACAGACTTTGCGTTTCATGTAAGGCTGGAGCCTGTTACCCAAAGGTGAGAGGATTTGCTCGAGGATCATATGTACTTTACTTACCATACTTGTACACGTTTTGCTACCAGGCCATAGCAGTGGAGGTCAGGCTCTTCCTTGAGTGTCAGGAAGATTTCGCGCTCAAGCTCAAGAGGAAGGAGGAGGCACATGGATGGATGGGTCTAGGCAGTTACATTTCCCAATCATGCTTGCCGGCTACTTATAGTTTTTTCTATAGGAACCATTCGAAGGTCACTGCCATACAAGACAGGGTGGCCCAATGTAAGCCTATTATATTTTTTTCTTATCCCTGTGATTCACTCGGATCCTTAGGTTGTCACCGTATCGCCCACTGATCCTCCCGTGCCATAATGCGATTATTGCCATGTGACTGGAGGTTACGTTGTGCCGGATTGAATGACATGGGGACTGAATACTTAGGCAATTGAGGTATCATTGCCGTCAGCCCTGTAAAAATTGGGCCTCGGACGGACCTCTTCATTGACAGTACCAAATGACAGCCCTGTGGTGGGTCCCCTTGGCAGACGGCAAAGTAGTTCTGAAGAGATAAAACCAGGTACGTTCTGCATCCAGAGCAATTTTTCCACCTCTGCATTTCATGGCAATTGACTCCCCCCTTAGTACCCAGGTTCCCCCCATCATTCAGGCCCAGGTCCCTGTGGCCGACACTGCATCCGCTCAGGTGATCCCCGCAGTGGCCCAACCCTCTACTACTGCATTGCAGGAACAGATTGCAATGTTGCAACAACAAATCCATGAACTACGTGGTTCGGGTGCCGTGGCGCTGTTACGTCAACCGTGACGTCAACAACTGACACCTTTGTGTCAACCTATCCTTGGTGGTACTTCCGGTCCGGGACGGAGATTTGGCACATATAGGCGACGTGTGGAAACCGATCAGCTTCTAGTAGCTGAGGTCAAGGGTACTGGCTCCAGCTTCCAACCACTAAGGCACTGACGCAGTCGTGCGAGCGATGAGCAAGCAAGTCTCTATAACTCGTATAGAGAGAG
>JBBPLK010000413.1:0-15056 GCA_038089735.1 Exsudoporus frostii | reverse complement strand
CAGTGCAGATTCAGTCACTGATCAGGAATATGACTATATTCTGCCAGAGGTTCTTCATACTTTTAATCCTTCTGGATTCCCTCTTCATCAACTGGAGCTAAAGATTGATGCACTACTTATGCTATTGTGCAACCTGGATCCTATTCATGGTCTCTACAATGGAACACACTTGAGGCTCATCAGATCTACTTGCAGAATCCTGGAGTGTTGTGTAATGAATGGAGATGGTGGTAACAATGCCAACAATGTGGTTTTGATTCCTAGATTGACTCTTAACTCTGATTTGGAAGATTCTCCAGTTCCATTTCATTGCTTTCAATTTCCTGTACATCTTGCCTATGCTATGACCATTAACAAGGCTCAAGGTCAAACAGTTAAGCATGTTGATCTTAACTTGAGCACTTTTGTTTTCTCTCATGGTCAATTTTATGTGGCACTTTCATGCTGCACTCATCCAAGAAACATTAAAATACTCTTTCCTGATGATCAACAAAATACCAAAACCACAAATGTAGTTTGGAATGAAATATTTAGAAACTTGGAACTTTGATTTGTATGACATGTATGTAAGATACAATAAATTTTGAGAATGAAAGTGAAATGAACTTGAGATTCTTCACCCCTCTTTTGGGCCAAAGGCCCCAAAGATATACCCACTAAATCCAAGCACAGTGCCGAAGGTGTTATGTCAATCCGTGACGTCAACAACTGACACTTTCATGCCAACCAATCCATGGGGGTTCTTCCAGTCCGGAACGGAGACTTGGCATGTATAGGCAATGTGTGGAAACCTAGTAGCCTTACTACACCGAGCTAGCTATGGTCAAGGGTCCTGGGCTCCAGCTACCAACTGCTAGGCACTGGTGGAGTCATGCGAGCAGCGAGCGAGTGAGTCATCGATGACCATGTCAAGACTTAAGAGACGATGGCAGAGTCTCGTCTAGCAAGGGAGATGGTGGCATAGTCCCATCTAGTGATGGATGGCTTCCAGAAGCAGATCGAGCTTCGAAGCAAGAAGGAAGGTTGATTACATGAAATAAGGTGTAGATCAAGGTTAGAGTTACAACACGGGAGAAGTCCCAGTATATATAGTAAGTAAGGGGTTTAGGGCAGGTCAAGGATAAATAAGGAAGCTGGATATAAAAGGATACAAGGCTGCACATAAGGAGAGTGCAGCTGAGGAGGCATTGTCCTGATGTGAAATATAGATAGGGAAGAATCGGGTCAAGAGGCAGTGATCCATAGGTGATTAGAGAAAAAGGTGAAATAGGAGGCAATGAGGCTGCACCTCATCGGGTGGAGTCAGAACAGCTAGAAGGCAGTGCTCAGAACACTGCCGCCGACAAACTGCTCCCAGATCTCTGGTGAGATCCCCTCACCATTGGAGATCATGTCCCACAGAGCTTGGGACTCATGGAATGGGGAGAGGGAAGAGGGTGGGAGAGAGGAAAAAGGTGGGGGGTCCAGACGTCTGTAACAGAAGGCACAATGTGAGGATTCACTATCAACATCAAAACACATACTACCAAATCCAAGCACAGTGCTGAAGGCACGATGCGAGGATTTGCCATCAATCCCCCTATTGGACCAAAGGTACAACAGTGAGCCTCTGGCTCATGGATGGTGAGGCAAGTGGCAGGTGAGCCACATGGAAAATTGTATTGCTACCCAAATTAACCTACACTACTGAGATAAACAAAAAAGCCAAAACAAGTGTCATGTAAAATTTGATACCCTGCCATTGTCCGCTTAGTTTAAGATAATGCTTTTACAAATGGGTTGGATTGAGGCCCTGTAATAATTTGGAAAACATTACTTGTAATATATAGACCTTGAAGATAAAAACTGACTATCTATTCAAGTCATAGATAAATATGAATATTAAATTATACCACAAGTATATATCTTACCTGCTAAGTGATAACAAAGTATAAATATAAACATATGATATAATAATATTGCATAATAAACTAAACTTACATCCTATAGCAATGCATGAGTATACAATCTAGAGAGAAATGGGATAATACTTACCAGCTAAATATATAAGATTTTAAGTAATAACAAAATTATGCTAAATTTCACAATAATTTTATAGGTAGAATTCTAGTAGATTTATTAAATCACTTATATTCTTGTATAAAGAAAGGATTAGGGGCAGGCATATGTGGATCAGTGATTTATATTATTAATGCAAATATATTGACCACTATCTATGATAATGAAGTTAATGTGGATTGGTCAATCACACCCATACTATGACTTACTTCCTATAAAGAGAAAAGTGATAGAATAAAGAAATTAATAACCAGCATTTTTTCATGCATATAACAGTACTTATAAACTATCAGCATAATAGTTATGGTTATCATCCTCTCAAGTCCACATCAGATCACTTATAGTCTACTGATGAAATAAAAGTGAAATGCATAGTACTTATCAGCAGGATTTTCTTTTCCAATCTATATCAAATAACTCACAATCTATTAATAAAAAGCAATATGAATCAGCAGGATTGTTATGTTAAATTCACATTAATTACTTACATCCTACAAATGAAAGAGCATATTGATCAGCATAGTTCTGATGTCAAATCTATATCAGATCACTCACAGCCTATTAATAGAAGAGCAATAAGATACATTTTGATTAATAGGGTATGTGTTTCAAATTCATACTAGACCACTTACAGGCTATTAATGAAAGAGCAGCAGAATGAATGCTAATCAGTAGGATTTTCATTTCAAATCCATATCAGACCACTCACTCCCTATGAATGAAAGAGTGGCAGGATAGATGCTGATCAGTAAGAAGATCCACATTGGCAAATCACTTACTTCCTATAAATGGAGAAGCAACAGGATGAATGTTAATCAGTGGAATTCTTATTGAAAATTCACATTAGACCACTTACATACTATATATCAATGGAAAAGCACCAGAATGGATGATGTTCAGTAGGATTTTTATTTTACATTTATATCAGACCACTTACTTCCTATTAACAAGAGAGCCATAGAACAAATGTTGATTAACAGAATGCTCATTTAAAGTTCACATTGGACTACCAACAAACTATCAATGAGAGAGTACCAGAATGAATGCTGATCAGCAAGAATCTCATTTTATATCCAAATAAGATCACTTACATGCTATCAATGGAAAGCAGCATGATGGATGCTAATATAAGAATTGTATTTCAAATTCATATTAGACCACTTACTCCCTATATATGGGAGAGCACCAAGATGGATGCTGATCAGCAGAATTCTTATTTGAAATCCATCTCAGACCACTTGCATACTATCAAACAAAAGCAACAGGATGGATGCTGATCAGAGGGATTTTCATTTTAAATACAGTGACTCCCAAAACTGTTCCAATACTCAACTCTTTTACAGTGTACTTCATATACTGCAAGCACCCATGGGAATGTCACTTAGACTTGGTGAGGCAAACAATGGTATACACTCTAGGCTACTTGCCAGTGCCTGGATTATATGATATGGGCTAGTGGTAGTGGAGATATGGCTATTCTAAAACAGCAACCACATTGGACCAGTTTTGAAACTTTAATTATTATAAGAGTATTTGGTATATATCAGTACTTGGTATATCCTCCTTTGGCTTTAAGCACTGCCTCAATCCTCCTAGGTATGCTCTCAATCAGTCCTTGACATACCTCAGCTGATATCTTATTCCATTCCTCTTGAGTTCTTCTCCATAACTCCTCTATCCCCTTAGGAGGCTCCTTATAGTCTGCTAGCTTTCTTTTGAGGTGAAGCCAAATATGTTCTATGGGATTGAGGTCAGGAGATTGTGCAGGCCATATCATGGTCCTAAATTCCTGCTCTCCCAGGAAAGTTTTGATGGACAACCTCCATCAAAACTTTCCTCTGTTGATATTTGTCATGCTGTCCATCTCATCTCTAGTAATAAGGCAGAGAATGCTGTCCAGGTCACCAAGGCTCTCTCTACTATCACCAACCAGCCCCTCCATCCTAATACAGTTCACTGTCACTTGAAAAAGATTGGTATGAAAGCTGTAATCAAGTCCAAATGCCCTCTACTCTCTGCCAAACATCACAAGGCTCACTTGGACTTTGCTTATGCTCATAAGGATTGGACTCTAGAGGACTGGAAGCAAGTGGTATGGTCTGATAAAATCAAAATCAATCATCTTGAGTCAGATGGTCACAAGTGGGTATGGAAAAAGCCAAGAGAGAGGCTTAATGACAGGTTGGTTGAGGGGACTTTGAAGTTTGGAGGGGGTTCCTTGATGATGTGGGGCTGCATAGCTTGGGAGGGGATTGGCTATGCAACCAAAATTGATGGTAGGATGGATGGTGACCTCTACCTTCAAATTTTAAAGGATGAACTTCAGGATTCTTTGGAGTTCTATGGCCTAAATCCCTCTGATATCATCTTTCAGCAAGACAATGACCCTAAACATACTTGCAAAAAGGTCAAAGAGTGGCTAGGAGAGCAGGAATTTAGGACCATGATATGGCCTGCACAATCTCCTGACCTCAATCCCATAGAACATATTTGGCTTCACCTCAAAAGAAAGCTAGTAGACTATAAGGAGCCTCCTAAGGGGATAGAGGAGTTATGGAGAAGAACTCAAGAGGAATGGAATAAGATATCAGCTGAGGTATGTCAAGGATTGATTGAGAGCATACCTAGGAGGATTGAGGCAGTGCTTAAAGCCAAAGGAGGATATACCAAGTACTGATATATACCAAATACTCTTATAATAATTGAAGTTTCAAAACTGATCCAATGTGGTTGCTGTTTTAGAATAGCCATATCTCCACTACCACTGGCCCACATCACATAATCCAGGCACCGGCAGGTAGCCTAGAGTGTGTACCATTGTTCGCCTCACCAAGTCTAAGTGATATTCCCATGGGTGCTTGCAGTGCGCTTTGCACACTGTAAAAGAGTTGAGTATTGGAATGGTTTTGGGAGTTACTATATACATTAGACCACCACATGCTACCAATAGTGCAGCAGGATGGATGTTGATTCTCATTTCAAACATACATGGGATCATTTACAAGCTATCAATAGAAGAAGAGTAGAATGTCAGATGCTAATTAGTAGGACTTTATTTCACATCCACATTAGGCTACTTACTTTCTATGAATGGAAGAGTCATAGGATGAATACCAATCACCAAGATTCTTATTTTAAATCCACATTAGATCACTTATATACTATTAATGGAAGAGCAATGAATCTTGATCAATAAAATTCTCATTTCATATCCACAAGAGATCACTTACTCCCTATATATAAGAAAACAATAAATCAAATGCTGATTAGTGGGATTCTCATCTCAAATCCATATGAAACCACTTACATCCTATTAATGGAGTGGCATAATGGCATGATTGCTGATAAGCATGGATTTCATTTCAAATTCATATCAGATCACTTATATTCTATCAATTGAAAAGCAGTAGAATGGATGCTGATTAGCAAGATTCTCATTTTAAATCCATATTAGGGAACTTACAAACTATCAAAGGAAGAGCAGTGGGAGGTAGGTTTATTAGCAGTGTTATATATTCATTGAAATACTTACAAGCTGTCAATAGCAAGCACAGAACATCATGACAGATTCATAATCAACACTTTTCCTTGAATTGCATGGATAATCACCTACAAACTATCATGAAATAGCAGTTCATCAAAAAATAGTTATCAATAAGGTCAAGTTATTCATTTATATTTCACTTACTTTCTTTATATCCAATGGAGGTTGCAAAAATAGATATCAAACCCTTTCTTTTAGGTATAATCAGACTGCTTACCCCCTATTATAATATAGCAATATCAACTTATTAGCCTTGCTCTCTTTGACTACATTTTAGATCACTTACTACCTGACAATAAAAGGATAGCAGTGTGCATAGAATAAACACATTACTATCATGCTGATTTGCATATATATTCCTATACAACTTACTTCCTTTCAATTCAAACAATTGCAAACATGAGTATATTAGTAATATTCTCATTCAAGTATTTATCTGATTACTCACTGACTATTAATGCAAGAGTAGATGATCTCAAGACAAATATTTCTATTTTGACGAACCACTTACATGCTATGAATATGTGAGTTTATCATCATTCTAATGCAGTGTATTACATACTCTCTTCATGGACAGAATCAAACAATCAACCAATCAATAAGGTCATTTGCAATTGCACATCATGATAATTACCTAATTCACAATCCATCAATATCATTTAAGCTTACTGTATAATCATTTTGAATAGACTATTGTTGTGCATAATATCACCTGTGTATGTGGAAACCAACTTGCCAATGCTCCAGCCAGATCAAGATCATGCTGTGTGGTGGTCCTGAGTTCAGCATAAAGTACCAAGGCACTTTATAGCATCAATACACACATATACAGTATATTGAATTCCAAAACTGTTCCACTTACTATCTGACTGCATAGTTGATACATAACATGATATTCATTTCCTGTGCTGTAATCAGTAACATCTGCAATGATTGATCATTCAGTGCAGCTGCAGTCTGTTCCAATAATATACTACATCCTCTGTCAGATGTATCTATGTCTGGTAATATAATGAGTAAAATAGAATAGAAATGAAAGCATATAATATACAAACTTTCCAGTTGCACAAATGCCTTTGGAGAAATTTTCATCCTGCACAGATCCCCCCATACATTTCTCTTGGTAAACTTCTCTTCAGCATGCTTCCTCTGCAACAGTGATAGCACAATGATGTTGATCCATTGGAATATAGTACCTGCTTATATTAAAGTTGTCAGAATATACCACAGTATGTTCACTCACCATACAACATGGATCTGCTTCTTGAGCAAAGTTATATTGGCATGCTCTGTGATGAAGTTCTTCATCTGCTCAAACTCACCCTTGTGACCAGCTTCAAAACCAGGAGAGTCATGAAACACAAATTTCTAGTTGCTTTTGACCCATTTCATGATTGATATCATGGAGTCCACGCTGCGGGAAGGGAGATGGGTTGCAACCGCAGTACGAAAATATTCATGGTAGCCATGACACTCACCTCCCTGGACCCCTCGATCACGAAATTAACCTGATCACATGCTGACAGCATTAGTACCTAGCATATCCCAGCTTGGGAGACCATACCTTCTTTCCTCGATCATTGTATATCTCTGGATCTTCCGTCGAGTTGCAAATTCGCTGAAGGACAGTCGTCTTGCCAGCATTCGCCCTACCGATAATGAGAACTCTAAATCGTCCGAATTTCTTCATGAGGTCCGAGTCAATATGTTGCATGATGTTGGTGATATCCGAAGGCCCTGTCTACCCATTTGAAATGCTCAAGTCGTCAGAGCGTAGCTCGAGAGAGACGGGATCTGAGACCAGTACCTCGCCCGTATCTGAATCTGTGCGCTGTGTCTCGAGAGTGAGACCATCGGCGTCTTTGGATTGAGTCTGGAGAATATCAGAGTCGCTGGCGATTGCGCTGGTTTGCATGTCGAGTGTGTCGGAACGTTCGACAGGCACCAGAGACGAGTCTACTGGCGATGCGTGATCGGAAGCGACCGATTTGTTTCTTGAAAGCCTTCATTGCGGGAGTGATTCAAAAAGCGAGAGATGGATGAAAGACGACTGGTGTCAGGGTAGGTAGTGGGATGCGAGCAACAGTTGGACACCGTGAGATTACAGCCATTACCGTCGATGGGAAAACGCAGCGGTGACTCGGAGTGCCGTGCATGTTCTAATGAGATAAAGATGGGCCCTAAGTTCACACATGTCTCGATGCATGCGGATTAACAGTTCACAGAACCTGAGGGTAACGTTCCAAGACATTGATGTCTGGGTCAAGATGAACGGGACGTACGATACATATATCTAACTTGGTTACCACAGTTATTTGAACGATCGAGGTGGAACAAGCCAGATGGATTTAACATCGCCTACCGAGGAGAACGGTTTGGCTCTCGGAGAGGCGAGGCGACGAGGTGATCGAGTCCGACCATCGTGTCCTCATTGAAATTCTAGGATCGCAGGCGCTGCACTCGATGGTGATGGTGTTTATTTCCAAGGTCTTTGCCAAACAACCGTAATTAGTAGTTAGAAAATCACCACCACTGCCAGACTTGGATTTCAGTAAACACCACGCGACATGGACTCGCTTTTCGCCAAAGCGGATGCGATACAACCCTTGTCAAAGAAAAAGAGGGCTCAAGACGACAGAAAACAAGGCAAGAAGACGGCTACGCGTAAGAATGCCTCAGCGGCCAAGGCTGGCCCGTCGTCCGACCGGACGTTGGCGTCCGTCACGCACAACACAACCTTGCCTCGATCGCTCCGTCCGACGTCGCCTCCACCCGACAACGTACCAAAGTCCACCCACATCAAGGACCTCAAGCTACGCGCCCAACTCGATCGACAAGCTACCCATGCCGCGCGCGCCAAGACGCTCCTCCAAGATGCCGAACTCCTCCTGACCGAGGACGTAGGGACCGTACGGACAGAAAACGAGATAGAAAAGACGTGGCGGGTGAGTCAGGATGAGATCATGCGGGGTGCTGGGCAGGAGGCTGCCAAGGGCCGTCGGGAGTGGAAACTGGATGGTGGTCCGTACCGGTCGAGGTATACGAGAAACGGGAGGTGCGTTTTTTGGGGGGGGTTTTGATTGTACGTTCTGGATGGTTGGTCGTTGGATCTGATGAGGTTGAAAAGACACCTGGCTATCGTCGGGAATACTGGGCACGTAGCCACGTTCGATTGGCAAACGGGCGCGATTCATGCGGAGCTGCAGTTACAGGAGACGTGTCGGGATATAACGTACGTGATTTTGCGATGATTGAATGTTATATGCTCGATATCTGCTAGGTTCTTACAAGATCAGTCCTTTTTCGCGGTTGCGCAGAAGAAACATGTCTTCATCTACGATCGAAACGGTGTCGAATTGCACAGACTCAAATCTCATATCGAACCTACGCGACTCGAATTCCTCCCTTATCACTGGTTACTCGCGAGCGTCGTAAGTACTCCTCTGGTTATCACCCCCGGCCCCCCTTCAAAACGTTCTATTTTTTTTTTGACAGGGAAACCCTGGGTATCTAAAATACCAAGACACGTCTACGGGCGCACTCGTGGCAGAACATCGGACGAAAGTCGGCGCTTGCCGTACCATGACTCAAAATCAACACAACGCCGTCATCCATCTCGGCCATCAAAACGGTACCGTGTCGTTGTGGACTCCAAACCTCCCTCATCCCGCGGTCCAGCTCCTCGCGCATTTCGGGCCTGTCGTGGGTCTCAGCGTCGATCCTAGTACGGGTGGACGCTATATGGCGTCGTCCGGTGCAGATGGTACCGTCAAAGTCTGGGATTGTCGGAATTGGAAGGGTGCTGTGCGAGAGTGGACGACGAGGGGGGGTGGTGCCGAGCTCGAGTGGAGTGCGAAAGGCGCGTTGGCGGTTGCTACTGGTGGAAGCGTCAATGTGTGCCCCTCTATTCTCTTTATGAGACCGATGAGTGCTTATTCTATGTCGTTGCAGGTGTACACGAAACCGTCGATACAAACCGTGTTCTCTGCGAAAGCCCCGCCACCGCTTTACCTCACACATCCGATACCTCGCCGACCGCTCACCTCGGTACGGTTTTGTCCGTTGCAAGATATCCTCACGGTCGGGCATAACGAGGGTCTCTCGAGCCTTCTCGTACCGGGGTCTGGAGAGCCCAACATGGATAGCAACGAAGCCGATCCATTCGAAGACAAGAAGAGGAGACAGGAACGCGAGGTCAAGGGTCTCTTGGACAAGGTCAGCTTTTCGGTCGATCCCTATGCGCATGCTGACTCTTGCCTCCTAGATTCAACCGGACATGATCGCTCTGGATCCAGAGTTTGTGGGGTCGTTGGCACCTCCTACGAAATTGACGACGGCAGTGAATGAGAAACATGACGTTCCGTTTGCGCGTCTTCCGCGCCTGGAGCGGCTTCGTATAGAAGGGAAGGCAGACGACACGGAGCTCGACGCTGGTGTGGATGCTGACGGCGATGACGATCGTGGTAAGCGGACGTCAAAGGAGGAAAGGGAGAAGAGGAAGATGCGCGGCAAGGGAAAGAGTATGAAGCGGTGCGTTCAAATACCTCGTTGTAACCTCGAGCTGACGTCAGAGATGGGGGGAGCAGGTATCTGAGGAAGCAGCGCAAGAACGTCATCGACCCTACTGCCGTTCGTATCCTCCTTTATTCGTCGTGTGGCTCCGACTCAGACGCGTTAGATTCTAGGTTGCTATTCGCGCCAAGTTGGAGAAGCAAAGGGAGGAAAGGCGGATTGTGAAAGCGATCGAAAAGGGGGAGATGGAACCCCGGAAACCATCTGCGCTAGATCGTTTCAAGCGTTCATGATTCGGATTATCAAAAATGTTGCGAGTCGCAACCCTTTCTCCCAGATCACGTCTGGGTGACGTTTATCCTTTTCTATTACCCCCATTTAAGAGAAACACAAGTCTGTAGATGTGAGATGCTGACGCCGTAAGGTAAGGCAAGGCACCAAGGAAGAGAGCGTCATTCATCCCATGGTGCTACTGCGTGTCATGACATCCACTATCTACACAGGAGGGCTTTGGTTTGGGTGGCTTCCCCCTATTTCCTCGCCTCAGCCGCGAGCGTGGCCAGTTCCTTAAAGTCCCTCACCACCAAGTCCACGCTCCCTCCTTCCACCTTGCTCCGCATGCCTTCTCTAGCTTCTTGAGTATCTTCTGCAGGGCGCGGCACATATATCGTCTTGAGCCCCGCAAGCGCAGCGCCTTCGACGTCCCATTTGTGTGCGGCGACCATCGCCACACGTTCCGGCGGGACGCCAAGATGGTACGATGCAGTGATGTACGCTTGTGTCGTCCTATTCGAACCCATCATCAGCGTGAACCCCCCACAAAAGCACAAAAATCGTACGGTTTGTATACCCCAAAGAACTCGCTCGATAAGATGCCGTCCCACGGAAGTTGCTTGTTCTTTGCCTATACACGAACGTCATCGATGTCATCCTTTCTACAGGGCTGAGATGATCTGCCCCTGGCACGAACTCACCATGTCTAGCAGGAGTCTATAGTTTCCGTTGGATAGGGCGACGACGATCCCGGAGGTGCGGAGATGGGCGAGTCCTGGGATGGTGTCTTCGTATGCTGTCGGTTGTGGGTATTGTTCAGATATGGAGGTGATGATAGTACGTGGAATGCTTACCATCGAGGTCGTGCCACACCTGTACTAATTCGTTGCGTGCGGGTTCGTCCCAGACGGTGGCGAGGTGGGACCAGCGCGGGGACGCGAGCATCCCGTCGAGTATCTAGCAGTACGTTGTTGCTGTAAGTATGGGTATGGCGAGAGGGGAGCCGGGATGAGGCCAAGGGCCCAGGTTGTGTGGCGTGTCAATGGTACAGTAGTGGCTACTTGCCTGTCGATGGGCGACATCGGTGTTGAGACTGCCCTCGCCGCCCGCGTTGACGTTGCGGCTGAGTTTGTCGTGAGTTGTGGTGTTATCAGCCCAGCATTTAGATCGCTTGCACTTACATGTTTGCGTAGTACCCTTGTCGCCACTCGTGCGCAAAGTCGACGGCGTCCTGGTCTGTCAGTCGTTCATGGTAGTGGTGGTGTATAGATATGGATCATCGTCAGTGCCTGGAGGTGCATGCGTACGTCGCAGTGGCGGCCCGGATGAATCGATGACGGACGTCCCTCGTTTGGCACCGTACCACGACGTCACAGAATCTAGTTCCCTACACGCACCTCGGTTGATCGCCCCGTTGCTCCGGCGAGCGACTTCGCGTTTCACCGTCGTGAACCAGTCGACCGTCGTCCCGAACACATCAAACATGTAAGCGTCGACGTCGCGCAGAAGCGAGATGGCGTTGGAAGACATGTGTGCTATGATGAGGAGGAATGCGCCGACTGTGTGAATTCGAGATGATCGATGGTCCTCGGCCGATCACACCAGGTGACGAGACAGCAAACTATTTCCAGCGTGGACACAGACGACGCCGTTCCGACACTACAATAAAACGATGGACCCAGGTTGAATTTGCTGTAGACGAGTGGTGGATTGCAATGTAGATAACGAGGTGATCCATTGAGACACCTGTGCATCAGATGGGGCTGTTCCACGGCTTCTAGTTCAGGGGGTGAGTCCTAGACTTATTAACGGGCCGAGGACAGCTAGAATGGCGTTCCAAAAGCGCCGAGATTGGATGCTTGACGTGGCGTTATCAGAAGTCGAGTGGCTGAAACACGAGCCAAACACGCTGGTGGGCGTGAGACGACGATTGGTTGGAGAGAGGATTATCCTTGGTTTGGCCCCCTCTGTCGGGCAGCTGAGGCGATGCTCCGTCCACCGGAGGAAGGATATTGAAGACGGACTTAGAAGTCCAGTTGAACCCAGCGAGGGGCCTTCCCTATAGGCTGTCGTCAGGGCGTTCGTTGACTACCAGTGCACAGCCGTTGCGCGATTAGTTTCATCTGCCCGAAACTTCTCGTTTCCGCAGAGATTATTCGAGTGCGCAGTTGCATCGGTCAGTCTGTGGCTAAAACACGAACACGAAACTCGAGGTCTTCGTGGCCACTTGAATACGAACCGATGTCTATGGCATCAGCTCCGCCGTCGAGGTGTCAACGTTGTCAACGCTTGGCTCGATGCTTCTACTCGCTCTCGACCACTGCCGTGACGCACTCTTTCGGGATGATTCTCCCTCCCACCACTCGCAAATTCACGGCCAGAGTTCCCACCCGGCCAGGAACATCAGAAGGTGATGCCAGAACCGCGATAATGAGCTGAGGCGAACACCATCATTTGATCCGACGTTCTGACCCCGGTTCAACATGCATGCTCAGCAGTTTTTGACGTTTTGAGCCGCTGGGCATAAAAAGTCCGCGTGGGTGGAGGCTCAGTTTCCTATTAAACTGTGGTGCTCATCACGGCCACACGGACGTGAATGATTGCCGTGCTCGTGTGCGGCCAATCTCCTACCTCGTCCGTACTCCAAGCTGTGGGGCCAGGCACCACCTTATCGAAGCACATGCACCCCCCCGATAAGACCCGCCGCTATTTAGGTTTCACCACTCTCACACCCCTTCTCTTCCCTCATTCATCATGGCATCCGACGAAGGCGCTAACGAGAAAAAATTTGGCTTTGAGGCAGAGGTCAGGTCCCTCGAGGGTCAAGCAGCAGCCCCCGAGGTTCATACCGCCCTCCACCGTAAGCTAAAGAACCGTCATGTCGCCATGATCAGGTATGCCCTCCATCCTTGCCATTTCGAACAACGTTAATCCTCGGTTGAGTATCGGCGGTGTCATCGGCACCGGTCTCTTCCTCGGAACTGCAACCTCGCTCATGAATGGTGGTCCCCTCGGTATTCTCCTGGGTTATATTTTCATTGGAACGATATGTTTTGCGACCATGGTCTCGCTATCTCCATCAATTCCAGGCACAGTCGCTTAATTTCTTTTTACAGCTGTCTCTTGGTGAAATGACCGCTTTCCTACCCCTTCCTGGCGGTTTCATCAAACTCGCCGAGCGTTTTATTGATCCTGCCTATGCTTTTGCAACTGGTTGGAATTATTGGTATGGATGGACGGTAAGATTGATTCAGTGTAAATTATAGCACCCTCACTTACTCTGATGACGTAGGTGACCCTACCTAGTCCGTATGTTCGAGCATGAAACGTCTTTTGATACTGAATGTCATTTAGCCGAGTTATCTGCAGCGGCAGCTGTGATCAGTTTTTGGGACACGACTACCAGCCCTGCTGTGTGGATTACGATATGCTTGATCGTAGCCATTGGGATCAATGGCCTCGGCGTCGGTGAGAGCTTTCTCTCTCTCTGTTTTCTTTCCTCCTTCTGACAATCCGCCCTAGGTGCATACGGAGAGGCAGAGTTCTGGTTCAGGTATATCCCAGCATCAACCTTGCATCCGCCTCTCACAGATTCTCTCTTCAGCTCGATAAAAGTCGCCACGATAACAGGCATGATTATTCTTGGTATCGTTGTCGATTTGGGTGGAGGTCCAACTCACGATCGGATCGGGTTCCGATACTGGAAGAACCCAGGGCCGTTCACGAACTATTATGGGTTCACTGGTCCAAAAGGCCACTTCCTCGGCACATGCAGCGTCGCTACCCAAGCTGCGTTCTCGTACCTCGGGACTGAAGCAGTAGCGGTTTGTCTTCTCCTCACGGCCCTTGTCCGCCCCGCTTGACCTATCACCAGATTGCAGCTGCTGAAGCAAGGAACCCCCGCCGGAACATCCCAAAAGCGATCAGGAGGGTTTACTTCCGTGTCTTGGTATTCTACATCGGAGGCGTGTTCATCATCGGTCTCCTCGTCCCTTCCAACAACCCGTTGCTCAACCTCAACTCCAACAACGCCTCTGCCTCGCCGTTCGTCATTGCTTTCAACGAAGCCGGCATCAAGATCTTGCCTTCGGTGCGTTGGAATTCAGAGTCTCCTTCCATGCGCTGACAATTCGTATAGATTATCAATGCTGCCATTCTGACCTCTGCCTGGTCTGCCAGCTCCAGTGACCTCTATCTCGCATCCCGTAGTTTATGTACGCACACCACCCTCTTTGCCGTGATCGCACCTCTAACGTAACCCACACAGACGGTCTCGCCGTCTCCGGCAGCGCTCCCAAAATCTTTAGCCGCACGACGCGCTCAGGTCTACCCTATGTCGCCGTCGGCGTCTGCTCCTGCTTTGCCTTCCTCGCCTACATGACCCTCGGGACCAGCTCCGGCATCGTCTTCACCTGGCTCTCCAACTTCTCCGCCACCGCAGGCCTCGTGACCTGGTTCGGCATCGGCGTGACCTACATCCGGTTCTACAAAGGCCTGAAAGCACAAGGCATCGACCGAAAAACCCTCCCGTTCGCGCCGAGGGTACAGCCGTATGCAGGATGGTGGTGTATCTGTGGTTCTGCGTTTGTCCTTTTCGTGCGTCCCTCCGCCGCCGCTCCGCGCCTCTCCTCCCCCCTCTCTCTTCTCTCCCTCCCTTTTCGCCCGCTCC
>JBBPLK010000412.1:0-15093 GCA_038089735.1 Exsudoporus frostii | reverse complement strand
TATCTGAAACTTGAGAAGTGTATCTTCTCTGCCGAAGAAGTGGAGTATTTGGGGATGATTGTCGGGAAAGGAGGAATCCAAATGGACCCGGTGAAACTAAAAGCCAATCGTGAATGGTCCCCCCCGGGAAACGTCAAAGCGGTCAGGTCGTTCTTGGGATTCTGCAACTTCTACAGGAAGTTCATCCCATCCTTCTTGGATATCGCACGACCACTATTAGACCTCACCAAACAGAATGTCCCCTGGTCGTGGGACCCGAAACATGAAAAGGCCTTCCAAGATCTACAAATCACATTCACCCGCCAACCGGTCCTTGCCTTCCCCAACACCTCAAAACCCTTCACCCTCATGACCAATGCCTCGCTGACAGCATCTGGAGCCATGCTTATGCAACAGAACACAAATGGAGACATGCAGCCATGCGGCTACCTCTCCCAGACCTTCTCCCCTGCCAAGAGAAACCATGACATTTTTGACCGCAAACTCCTAGCCATCATTTGCGGACTAGAGGAATGGAGACAGTACCTTCTGGGATCCCCCTTCCCTGTAACAGTTCTCACCGACCACAAAAACCTCACCTACTTTAAGGAATCCCACAAATTATCTCGGAGACAAGCCAGGTGGCTCCTATTCCTTCAAGATTTCGACATGGAATACCATGCCCTACCCGGAGCACAAATGTCCAACTCCTCCCCTCCCATGCCTTCGACCACCAGATCCGAGCCATCGACGTCGCCCTGGCAGACAAAATAAAGGAGTCCACCACCAACAACCCCCTCGTCCTCCAAGCCATCCACCAAATGGAGAAGGATCTCCCACTTTTCAACCGGTCCTCAGCCGACGACTGGACATTCGACGACGGTCGCCTTTATTTTAAAGGGAGGCTCTACGTCCCGGAATTGGCCCAACACAACCTTGTTTCTGCCGCCCACTGCTCCTTCAAAGGTGGACATGGTGGCCACCTCTGCACTGTCGCCCTTCTGTCGAAGGACTATTGGTGGCCCGGCCTCTCCACATATGCTCAAAGATATGCCTCTGGGTGCACTGTCTGTCAAGCGCACAAGGTCCTCACCCACCCTACCGTTCCGGCCATCACCCCCCTCGCGTTCAAAGCTACCTGCCCCTTCCAACACCTGTCCGTGGACCTCATTACGGACCTTTCCCCCGTCGACGGATTCGATTCTGTCATGGTTGTGGTCGACCATGGCCTTAGTGAGGGGGTAATTCTCACCCCTTGTTCAAAAACAGTGGACACTGCTGGAATCGCCCAGCTCTTTTTTGACAATGTATTCAAAAGATTCGGACTACACAAGCGAATCGTGTCTGACCAAGGACCCCAATTCGCCTCTGCCTTCGCAAGAGAACTCGCCAGACTACTCCAATACGACGTAGCCCTTTTGTCAGCCTATCACCCCCAAATGGATGGGGAAACCGAACAATACAACCAAGAACTGGAAACATACCTCCGAATATTCTGCGAAGGACAACCGCACAAATGGATGAAACTACTACCTATGGCTGAATTCGCCCAAAATGCAGCCACACACTCAGTCACCAGCAAATCCCCCTTCTCCCTGATCATGGGATATGAACCACGATCCTACCCCCCGCTTGGAAAAACCTTCCTTCCAGCTCTTGAGCAGCGACTCAATTTGATTGAGGATGCACAGAAGGAAGCAGAAGCAGCCCACAAACTCGCTCAACAACGAATGAAAGAATGGACCCTCTCATGCTTTAAGCCATGGAAACTCAGAGATAAGGTCTGGTTGGAAACCAAAAACCTTAAACTCCAAGTTCCATCCCAAAAACTCTCCGCCAAACGGATGGGACCCTTCGAAATCACACAAGTAATATCCTCTGTCACCTTCTGACTCAAACTACCCCCCCAATGGAAGATCCACAACATATTTCATGCCTCCCTCCTGTCCTCTTACCGAGAAACGGCGGAACACGGACCCAACTTCCCACAACCCCCACCAGAACTAATCAGAACAGAGGAGGAATACAAAATTGAAAAGATCATCAATCACCGAGGCACTGCCGCCAGAAGGTAGTACCTAATCCATTGGAAAGGCTATCCTGACTCGGAATGGACTTGGGAATCGGAGTCAAACCTGGGCAATGCAAAAGCTATACTCAATGAGTATAAAAAGCATCAAAATTATAGGATCCCATGCCCCCTTCTCTCCAGTCCCTTCTCCTTACCCTATCCTGCGTCTCTCAAGCTCTCACCCAAGCCCGTCTCCAGAAACAATACCCGGAACTTGACATTCCCCGCCATGCCGCAGAACACTCTTGCTTCTGTCGGATCATCTCGTGCCCCTATCATCGGGATTATTAGAACCCATGACCCTCTCCCTCTCCACACATCTCGATCACCTAACTCCATTCTCCCGTCGACTCCTATATGCCACCATCCTTGAAGGAAATACGGCCTATCAGGAGTTGCACTCCCTACCCTACTTCTCTGCCAACGACACCTTCCTCCAACTCGCGGCCCTCTTCCGAATCTATTCCACCCTTCGAACCCTTTTTACCAGGACCACCTGGTGCCTGGCAAGTCCCCCTAACTCCTTCCAAACTGCTGCTGCCCGGGACTCCCACTCTATCCTCGCCTTTGAGCAGTGCCTCATTGAAGCACGAGAACTTACCCTTGACCTCTTATACGTCAAAGGATTCAACTTCGCTATCGCACTCCTCCCCTACTCAATCATCAATGTCTCCCTCACTCCCATCCTTCTTTCGCTCTCGGAAATGGAATGAGCAACTTTCTACTCGGATTCACCCCTACCCACTGGACTACCCCGCACCCATCACGCCACCACCACATTCCCCTCCACCGGTCCCCTTGCCTCCCATGTCAGCGGAAGTACACTCCCTGACGGAGACCATACTAGCCCTAGAAATGCTTCTCAAGGAGAGGACTCCGACGCCACCCTCGTCCCCACCGTTCCCCCCACCCCCACCGTCATACCACCAAGTGGAACCTCCACCCCCGTCTCTCCCCGCGTTCCCTCTCAGATCCTACGGAGAAGAGGTGCAGTCATTTTCACAGCCGGACTCTCCACTTCCCCCACCACCAACAACGTTTGCCCCACTCTGGGAGCAACTGCAAAACAGCGCCCTGTCCCTCCCACCTCTCCTGTGGAGCCCGTTCGTATCCCCCCTCCAACTGCACCAAGCACAAGCTTGGATAATCCTCCCTATCCCCCACGAATCATACCCCCTACCACTACCCTTCCCTCAGGACCCGGTGACACAGGTCCAGTTATTCCAAACCGCTGCTATACCTGTCGGTTCATGGACCACCTCTGCCCAGACTGTCCCCACTATCGTTGTCCCACCTGTGGCCAAACAGCTCCCAGACACCCCAACTATAAATGTCCCAAGCTTCGTTGCTCACACTGCAATGTACGGGACCACTCCCGCATATTCTGCCCCCGCTCCATGTTCCCCGACCCATTTGATGACGTCACCTGGGATCTCTCCCACTATGAGGAGAACGAGGGAGACAGAAGCTCTTGAGATGGTACTTCAAGACTATGAGGAGGGTAATGTTACAGATGTGGCCGACCCCTATCCTTTTTCCACTCTCCCACCCTCTCCCTTGTCCCAAACGCTATGGGATATAATCACCAGCGACGAAGGGATCTCCCCAGAGATCTGGGACCAGTTTGTAGGTGGCGATGTCCCAAGCATCGCCTTCTAGGAGGCTCTACTCACCGCCCTTCTCCATCTCCTCTTCCCGAGTCCACCCGAACCTCATTCCGTTCCATATTCTCCTGATCTATTTGACTTATCGGACTACACCTCCTCTGCTGTGTTCTCATTATACACAGCCCAGTCTTCCCTATTTAGTCATTTCCTCTTTATATCTATTACCGGCCCTAAAGCCTTAGATCCCTATTTATACCAGGACTTCTCCTGTGACTATTTTCCCTTAACCTTGATCTACACAATATACCGTGTTCATCAATCTTCTCTCACTTTGAAGCCCTCAAGCTTCTGGAAGCATTCTCGCTTGCACTAGACGGGACTGCACCACTGTCTCTCTCTAGGATGAGACTCCGCCATCGTCCTTTAACCTCTACTCGGTAGTAGAGGATTGTTCGCTCGCCACTCGCACAACTGCACCAGTGCCTTAGCGGTTGGTAGCTGGAGCCCCGAACCCTTGACCACAGCCAAAGCTGTTAGGTTTCTGCACGTCGCCTATATGTGCCGAATCTCTGTCCCGGACCAGAAGTACCCCCAAGGATTGGTTAACACAAAAGTGTTAGTTGTTGATGTCATGGTTGACGTAACAGGACACTTCAAAGCAAGCAAAGATTGATCGGCATGATAATAGGTGTAGATCAAGGTTGGGAGGAAATACATTGCGGGAGAAGTCCCGGTATAAATAGGTAGCTAGGGGTTTAGGGCCGGTAATAAATATAAAAGGAAAAGGGATATAAAGGGAATACTAGGCTATGTATAATAGGCACACAGCCAAGGAGGCAATGTCTGTTGAAATAGAAAGAGGCAGGAATTCGGGGAGATACGGATTGGAAGGAAACAGGATCGGGAGAAGTCGGGAGAGATAGGGAAGAAGGGGCAGTGGACAGGGCCATTAGAAGGCGATGCTTGGAACATTGCTGCCTATGAATTGATCCCAGATCTCTGAGGAGATCCCTTCGTCATTAGTGATCATGTCCCATAATGCCTGGGACAGGGGAGAGGGTGGAAGGGAGGAAAAAGAGTAGGGGTCCTCGACATCTGTAACAAAAGTCGCCGCCAGAGAACTTCAGTCAAGTTCTCTTGGAGTTTCCCCAATGCTTCATAGGATAAGACTCTTGAGCCTACCAGCTCTCATATCCCCTCTTCTTTTCTCATTAGTAAGCAGCCTTCACCTAGACCTTTAAGTGGGTCGAAGTTGTTGGTTGTTTCAGTTGGTCTACTTGCTGTTCACATCATTCCATCTGGCCTTTTTAGCTGGATGGAGTGGCATGGACTTGTGATAGAGTGTTTCTGCATGCTTGTATCAAGTCAGCCAGTTCCTGCTCAATTTGTTGATGAGTTTGTTTCAAGATACACAGTGGTGTGCTGCCATCATGTCGACAATTGGTGTGGGTTCTATTGTTGGTAATCCTTTTCTATGTCTCAATTATTTGCTTAACTTGTTTTTGTTATGGACGAGTTGAACCCTCCTACTTTTTCCGCTCTTTCTCCTTCCCCACTGTCCCAGACCCTATGGGACATGATCACTAACAATGAAGGGATCTCCCCGGAGATCTGGGACCAATTCGTAGGCGGCGATGTTCCAAGCATCGCCTTCTAGAGGCCCTGTCCACCACCCCCTTTATTTCTCTCATACCGAGTTCACCTGAACTCATTCCATCCCATTCCATTCCGTTCCGTTTCTTTCCGATCTATTTGATCTCTTTGACATTGCCTCCTCAGCTGTGTTCTCATTATACACAGCTTCATACTCCTATTATAGCCATTTCCCTTTATATCTATTACCAGCCCTAATATTCTCGATACCTATTTATACTGGGGCTTCTCCCGTGATGTACCTTAACCTTGATCTACACAATCTACTGTGCTAATCAATCTTCGCTCGCTTTGAAGCCATCTCGCTTGTACTAGACAGGATTGCACCACCGTCTCTCTTCTTAGACAAGACTCTGCCATCGTCTTCTAGTCTCTACATGGTCATAGAGACCTGCTTGCTTGCTGCTTGCACAACTCTGCCAGTGCTTACATGGTTGGTAGCTGGAGCCCAGTATCCTTGACCACAGCTAGCTCAGTGTAGCTAGGGCTGATAGGTTTCTACACATCATCTATATGTGCTGAGTCTCCATCCCAGACTGGAAGAACCCCTGAGGATTGGTTAGCATGAAAGTGTTAGTTGTTGACGCCGCAGTCGGCATAACAGTTTCTAGTTGACCTGACAAAAATACATATGATGACAATGTTTGAATCCCACTACAGGCAAATCCCCACCTTATCATGTAAGTATTCCCTTCAATACCCTTCCTGTGCTGATCTCTCACTCAGCTGGTGTCCCGAAAATAGCAAGCATTCTTGTGTGATGGCACAACCTTGCCAATCAGGACCCAGCATTGCTGTCCCACCCTGCACCCTTTGTTAATGGGTACTTTGGTATTCATACATCCATATATCCTGGCATCCACCAACTTCATAGTGGCTTATCGCAGCCACTTGCCATGTGCTCGCCATTGCATTGTCATGCACCATATCATCCATATTGCTGCCATCTAAGTGAGTAAATAATATTTTTATTGATGGACACTGCCAGTGAATACATTAATCCAGCATCTCTACCTTTATCTAATCGGTTGCCACATCACAGCCTGCCATCCACCCCCATCACTACACCATCAAAATCAGTGGTGCACACTGCCTCCAAGTTCAGTGAGCATGAGGTAAATGCATTAGATGCCTTGAGAATTGGACTTGGGATAAGTCAAGCAGAACTGGATAATCTGTTTGAACAATGTGACCATTGTAATCAGAGCTTCATGTGAAGTGCACTGTGTGTACATATCAAGGATGTCGAGGCTAATCAAGAAGGTGACAGCCAGACAAGTGACTCAGACACTGATGAGGACATGAGTAATGTGGGAGACAATATTGAAGAACACACAGACACAAGTGTTGTTGGAGAGCTATGACTTGGAGGGGAGTTGTTTTGTTTGCGGGGCATGTCAGTCAACTCTTATACTGCATGGTGATAATGATTTCTCTTTCTTTTGTTTATATGTGTTTGGCAGTTTGGGGGGTCCTTGCTTTACAGTATTGCAGGTACTTGTCTTTCGAGTCTTCTATTTAGCCGATAAAAGTCCCGAGTGGTAACAAGCGACACAACACTCGTTTCTGCTCGTTCTTGTTTGGGAAGGACCCTTCAATTCCCTTTTTCGACAACCCATCCTCCAATCACAGCTCTCGAATGACCTACGAAAGTGTTGTCAAGCGATAACGTCACATAGTGTCTTTGCAGATGTGCGTAAATAGACACATCGAGAATAACGTGTTTATACGGCAACCTTGGGCGCCACGAGCAAACCGAAACACCTCGTTTTTTCCCTCTTCAAACCCCCACGACTGTGTACCATTGAGGATGTCGACGAATACCAGTGCGTAGCAGTTCTGAGCAGTGATTGTGCAATGCTGATAATCCAGTAAGACCCAACAATCGTACTTGAGACCGGTGGTTCTCGTTGGGTGCACGGATTCGCTTTCCACCCTGACGGAAAGCATCTTTTGGGCGGGGGTGGGGATGGGATTCGACGGTGGCGACTTGCGGATGGTCAAGAGGTCGGGAAGCAAATGGGAATGGAGTTGCGCGCCATTTCGGTATCGAGGGACGGCAAGTGGGTAGTCTGTGGGACCGAGTCGGATGGGGCAAGCGTATGGGATGCGGAACTGCATGAAGCGCTCATCAACGTGGAGGGCGGAAACTTGGTGTTGGCAGTTGACGTGTCCCCAGACTCGACGAGGTTTGCCACTGGCACCCTGACTAACGAAGCGAGCATTTGGGACATAGCAAGTGGGGAGCGACTCGTTGGCCCGCTCGAACATGGCAATGAGGTCATCGTGGTCAGGTTCTCTCCCAATGGCGAGCACATCGCCACCTCCTGCTGGCGTGGCGCGGTCCGTATTTTTGATAGTCGCAAGGGCAGCCAACTCATCGACATCGACACCACCATACCCTTTGTATATGCAATGACTCCGATTGCATGGTCCAACGACGCTCAGCGAATTTTCACCGCATCGCAGGACGACAAAGTCAAGTGTTTCGCCGTATCCACGGGGTCCCAGCTCGCTGCATCGCAGATCGTCAATGACAGTCTCTCCATCTCTCTAGCTGGCAACAACAAATACATAGCTACTGTCGCAAGGAATGCCATCTCGTTCTTAGACACATCAACTCTCGCCACGGTTGGCACTCCCATCAAGGGGGAGTGGTCGACTGCCGTCACCTTGGATAGCAGCCGAGTTGCAGCTGGACAACGTGACGGGAAAATTGTCATCCATGACCTCGCCAATTTTCTTCCAGACTCATATGGTCCTTTCCAAGTAAGTGATTGTCCTCTCATTGTGTTGGCTTGTCGAGTAACCACCATTGCCTGTGTTAGGCATCGACCCACGAGGAACGACAACCAGACGAGGAACCTTTGACCTTCGGGAGCCACGACAACGAGCCACCTGGCTCTGAGCCAGTAAGAGTATCTGTCACCAAAACGAGCCTCGCTGACGTCGTTATTGCATATGTACATCAGGAAGAGCCAGGGAAGTCCACTCCACTCGGGACCGATACCCACAGCGAAATCAGCATTAGTGATCTCCTAGAGGTATCTGCTCGTTCTTTTCCTAATTCAAGCGAGTCCTCATGATCGATAGGTCGACGTGCCCTCGAGCACACCTGGTCCTCATTTCGACTACAATGAGGTTGGTGATCAACTATATTATCCTCTTTCATCTGTGTTGACGATGCTGCAGTCACTGTCCTCCGCATCTTCCGCCCATTCTCGTCAGGACAAGGCATTGCCGCATGGTGAACTACAGTCGTCGATTGTCCTACCCATTGCTTCCCCTCCAGAAGCACGTCGAGACGAAAATATTGATACTCCTGGATCATCTCGGGGCATTCTGATACTCAAACAGTGGATACCGACAAGGATGAAGAAGCGCAACAAAGGCCCGGCTTTACATGGGCCTGATGGAGTCCCCAGGCAGTCGCATCAGCTTGCCAAGCGTCAATCGGGTCCCCAGTCACCAGGAAGAGTACAAGAGGGACCTTCGACCATGGCTGTGAGTGCTTTTCCTTGACGGACAATTGAATATGTGTCGAACACATCTTAGGAAGCGCGCAACAAAATCATTAAATGGCGAACGGTTCGTTGTTCTTCGAATTTGTATGCTGGGACTCATCACACGTCGCAGCGTAAATCACATGGCAAGACCACTACTCCCAAACGTCCGAAGGAAGGTGCTTCTCGCACTGAACAAGGTGCTGCGGATGCAACGGGAGTGGAACCAGTTCGTGTCTTTCCCGTGATGATGGTCCTCATCACGTCAGCTCACGTCTCATTAGACCCAACAAGCGACCCACGCATCCCAACCCTCACCCGCGGGGGTCTATGTAACGGTGCGCGGTATTTTCCTTTCACTTGCATGATTAGACTTACAATCCATCAGCATCAAGAGGGATCACACTATGCTGCCCTGAGGTTTTCGATCCCATTTCCTGCGTGTTTATTGTGTTCTCGCTCAGGTACACATGACGAGACACATTGATCAAGGTGTTTGAATGAAATAGATGTAGATACCACACTGTACCGCGAGTACTACCACCATGCAGTTCGTCCAGTTTGTGTATGTCGCAGCATCAGTACGGGTCGTGATAAACCTGACCATGATGAACTGATACCCTTGACGTCGTCAAAACCTGACTGTGTTCCTGATTCCACGGAAATAGTGCGTCCATTGAACGTACGATACAATCCCTCGATTCGCTTCGAGGAAGCCAACATACTCTGCATGGTGTCTGGGATGTAATGACCAACGTTCGACGTCTGATTTTGATAGGGCCGCGAAGAGTGGTCCATAACTTTAGACGATGCATCAGAGAACGCTGCATCATAAATATGAATATAAAAACCGGCCAGAGAGCAAACAACAACGAGCTGCTACAAGGATGAGTGGCCCTCACAACGGAAACAACGTGTACTCACCAAATGCGTATGATATTCTGTTTATTGCGTCTCCAATCCTCAAGCTCCTGCGAGTTTTGGTTGGGAGGCGAGAAACGTTCTACAAGATTGAAATGTTCGTCGAGTGTCATGAACGACTTGAATGTCATCAAGAAAGCCCTGGTGAAATTGGTATCTACTCATGCATGAGAGCCCAGAAACATTCGTGTGTAGTGAGTCTTTCGACGAGAGCTGGAACAGTTCCGCCTCGGACAGTGCCATCTGGGTCGATGAGGACCTCATCCGGATTATAATGTGGCCGGAGATACCAAGGTTTTGCTTCCGCGGTCAAGGAAATCAGATAATGGGACGGTGCATCGTCACCAACAAATGCTCTGATTTTATCCGGTCGCGCAGGTATACGGGCTGTTTCCAAAGCCACTACCCATGAAAATATTTTATCCGGTCGTGCGGGTATATGTATCATTTGCAAAGCTATTATCCAACGAAAATAACAGTAGTGAGGTTTTGCAAGGATCGATGACAGGTAAACCTACCGTCATCATCTTCGAACGAAGTGTGTGTAAGTGCTCGAATGCTGGGTATAGTGGGTAGGTTTCCATGGGTTGGTAGAGGGGGTGGTACAGGTGATGTTGGAGAAGGGGAAGGCGGCTCGTCCACACCTTCCGCCAGTCTTCATGATTCATCCGCCGTGACATTATATGTTCCGTGATTATCGTAAATAGCTTCCAGAGCTTGGTTCGCCAGAATTGCAGAAACGAGGCTACGCTGTGACATTCGTCACTCGACGGGAGTCTTGTGACAGCTTTGCGGCCATAGAGCGGTTGAACCTAAGCAGTCTGGTAATCAGAGCAAGAACCTCCTGTGGTTATCCACACTTTTGACGTACTGATGGAAGATGGCGGATTGTTAGGTGCCGATGTGCAGAAGATCTTCGGGATTCTGTCGTGAAAGCTTGAGGTTGAAATCGAGGGATGAGCTCAGGGCTTCTAGCGCGTCATAGGCTGTATCTCGACCTTTCCAAGATTCGCAACCTTCGACTCGTAGAACACGCTGTTCTGTGACGAGCAATGCAGCACCGTCGTCGTAGATCGCTTGCGTAGTAGCTTCGAACGAACGAACAAGAACACGAGCTTTCTCGACCGTTCGCATATACTGTGCGGCGTCGGGGAGCTTGGCTTGATCGACAGTCTCAATGTCAACGTGCCTGGAAATGTGGATATTTCCGAGGAAGAGAACAAGCGACGAGAGCTGCCTGCAGAGCTCTTGAGCAGAAGTGGTCACGACTTCGGCTATAAAAATAGACGATGTTAATTGTATACAGGGAGAACACAAAATTTTAAATACCAGGCTGCGTCACCCGGAGTACTTCTGTGAGCGTGCTCAACCTCTCCTGAAGCCTTGACAAGTGATTCACGAACTCGTTAATTGTCACCGTGGTCAGGTTTCGTCGTGGGGCCTCCTCGTGATCCTCAATGTTCACCCACCCGAACCCTCTCCAAGTTCCAGCCGTTCCAGCTCCCGCCCTTGCGGGACCAGCATGTAGAGCATCCAAGTAGCCATGCAATTGTCTTGGCTGAGAACTCTTTGGCTCCTAACCCCTTGTGCGATTGACACAAAATCGATCACCGAGCGTTCCAGTTCGTCTGCATCCGACCTCAGATGCGAGACATTGTCGCTCGCGATCCACGGACCATCGTTAAGGGCGGTCCGTGCCGATAGGATGAGCAGGATGGCACAAGAAATATATGAATGGAGTCTGCTGTAAAAGTGCCTCATCTTGTTGTGTCTGTGTTCTGACCTGTCGAACCTGCCAATCAGAATACATGGGAGATACCCTATTGTGTCCGCGTGCTCACTTGCAGGGCTTCGAAACCCTCCCCATTTCGCTTAAGCGGTGTCATTTACGGCCAACCTGACCCAAGCAAGTACGGGGGAAGAATTGCATGTCCAATCAGACCGTCGTTCCCCTGCAAGCCAGTTTCAGCTACCTGCGACTAGTGTCGAGCCTCTCATAGCATTCCGCTGTTCACCGGCCTTCCGGCCTTACCTTGAGAAAGATGGAAAGGATGCCGCCATCATAGTTGACATCCCCATAGTTTACCAGAATCAGGCGCTTCTCCTATTTTGCTCTCGAGCTCGGGGTCGAGTTCGTCGGTATGCAATGCTCTTGGCAAGATGAATGTCACGATCTGCGGCAGCAATTCAATCTTCGCCAGGCAAGAGGTCCCACTGAACACCACTGGATACGAGGTTTCTCTCGATCTTAGCACTCTGATAGTGTAGAAGACCTCTTACAGTGTTATCCGCCACGCCACATATCAGGCTGAAACGCCATCATCGCCCGCCATGCAGTATGTCTCGGCCAACGCGCCAATCCAGACACAGATGGTTCTGTGGTGAAGACTGACTTGTGGATGGGTTTGTCGTGAGTACGACCTGCCGAAAGCAAGGGTAGCAATATCCAGCCGATCATTCCTATTGGGCTCATACCACTGGCCATACAGTACTGCCAAGTGCCCATCCAGGTTGCATCGTCCCATGGACACCATCCTCCATCGTCACGTTGCTCGTTGTATTACGACCACACAGCCCCACGTAATCGTCAAAGTCATCATGCAACAGCCCACGGCCATTGACGATCTTGCCAAGCTAAAATGTTCAGCTGATCAGAATAATAAGACCAGACGAGAACGTCAAAGCAACCTTGATCGTAGCCTTGGCCTCACTACGTCTCTGTTCTCGCGTTCTCCGCTCATCCGTGAGATCCGTCAGAGGCTGACTTGACAGATGACTTGGAAACCCCGGGGGTGGTTGATCCGGTCCTTTATCCAGAGCACCGACTAACCAATAGTACTCGTGAGATCCTCATCCTGGTCAGAACATTTAGTGAGCACATCGCTTCTAGATCTGCGATGATGCACTTGCAGATGGGGATATTGGGGGAGAAGTCGAGGAAGAAAGGGGAACCGCATGAATAGAAAACGGATCGTCCTTCTCAACGTTCTGTTCCTCGCGCTTCGTATTAAAGTTCTCGATCAAGTCTGCAGGCATCAATTTAATGTCAATGAGTGGCTTTGCAGGCAACCGGCACCAGGATGGAGTTCACCTTGGCGGTGATTGGCATCCCCCTTGAGGTAGTCGGCGTCTCCATGTAGTAGCTAGCGATCCACGGAAACCTTTCCGCCTTGTCTGCGGCAGCCCGCCTCCACCTGCCCCTTTCCAGCACGAAACGTGAACACAAATTGCCAGGAAATGTGGGGAACCACTCACCGTCGCGTGATACCATGCAAAAATCTTTCGACTGCATCTCCATACCGTTGATGCGGAACGTCGATGATCCGAACAAACGCCACTCTATCTTGCCTATCATGGTGATGTCGAATCAGTTCACGCATTGCATCGGATCCGCAATGGGCACGATTTTCTGGATCGTGGTCGTTGTCCTCATGCCGAGCTTGAAGGGATGTGACGTCTTGTTTACCGCTTGACCACATTCGTTGGTGAAGATGATTTGCGCACGGATGAGTAGCATGATGCGTCGGGCAGGGTTATGGTCAAGCTCAGGGTGGACTGCACAGTACTTTGGCTTTTCTAAGTATGCGGGGCCTCGAGGTGGTTGCCATTGCAGCTGCTGCGGCATAGTGGAGAGAGTACTACGGTGGGCGCCGAGCAGGCGTACTCTTCTCGAACTCCATCTATCCAGAGTTCTCCCCGATCACCACACTCAGCCTGAACTGAGAACCGGACATTCACGCCTCATTTGCCTCGTCTGAAGTTTGAGCGCGTCCTTTCCGGGAACGTGCCGTATTTTCTGCGCGATATATCGCAAGTCGGACCAATGCGGACTGCACATACTCTCTGTGGACCGAGTCCCGCATCCAATACACGACGGTCGGTCTGCTTGCCTGGTGATCGCGATGAGGTGACGTAGCTGGGAATCAGCCTGGGATCCTAAGCGCAAGCGTCAAAGACACGAGGCACCTGTGTGAACAGACCATGAGAATGCGGAAAGTTTATGGCACAAATTTGTGTACGACGAGTAGGTTGTAAACCGAAACACCTCGTTTTTTTCCCTCTTCAAACCCCCACGACTGTGTACCATTGAGGATGCCGTCGACGAATACTGGTGTGTGGCAGTTCTGAGCCTGGATTGTGCGATGCTGACAATTCAGTAAGACCACACAATCGTACTTGAGACCGGTGGTTCTGGTTGGGTGTACGCAGCAGCTTTCCAGCCTGATGGAAAGCATCTTTTGGGTGGGGGTGGTGATGGGATTCGACGGTGGCGGCTTGCAGACGGTCAGGAGGTCGGGAAGCAAATGGAAATGCAGTTGTATGCCATTTCCGTATCGAGGGATGGCAAGTGGGTTGTTTGTGGGACTGGGGATGGGGCAAGCGTGTGGAATGCAGAGCTGCATGAAAGGACCATCGACGTGGGGGGCGGAAACTGAAACAAGCTACTCAAGAGTCAATCCGAAGACTGATATTCGAGAGGGAAAATACAATTCCAAGAATGCAGAAATACAGCGTTGAGTGTGTTACTTATATACTGCTACAGAGTGGTTTAGGGCTGGTATAGAATGTAATAGAATGTTCAGGGTTAAGGGTGTGATATATGAAAGGGGAACGGTAATTAAAGTGTGATAACGGTAATTAAAACAATGAGGAGAACGTGTGGTGATACAAGTGAAGAAATAGAACGTGTTAATTAATGTGATATAGTGAAATGTGACAATGTGAAGAGGTGAAAGTGTAGATAAGATAAGGACGAAGAAATAATCATTTCATTACCCCCTTTTCAAGGGTCGAACTCCCGATTGACCAGAATACCTGTAAGACAAGGCTCTGATGTTTCGGTGGGGATTTCAAACATTTCGTTGGGAAGGCGGTTGAAACATTTGCGGTATTCGAGAAACTCAGGTGAGTCAAATATCGACCTAAGTTTTATTTTGATTGCAAGTCTTGGAGCAGAAGGGTTTTTGCGATGGAAATCCTTTATAGCGTCTTGAGCATGTGAAAGCTCGGCTGTTTTTTTCCATTCGCGTTCTTCCTGGGGGAAACCACGCCAGTGTACGAGATATTCGATAGTTCCTTTTTTGATTCGGGAATCTACGATCTTCTCGATTTCATGCTCTTCTTCTTGTTCAATCACGTCGGAAGGAGGAGGGATTGGTTTTTCCTGAGAAGGAAAAGTGCCTTGGTGATAGGGTGTCAACAACGATTCGTTGAAGACAGGGTAAATGCTTTGCCATGTAGATGGTAGTTCGAGTTCGTAAGCGGATTCGCCTACTTTTCGTTTGACCTTAAAGGGGCCGAAACGCTTATTATCGAACTTCTTGGTGGCACGATCAGTTCGGATATGAGTTCCTTCGAG
>JBBPLK010000411.1:0-15112 GCA_038089735.1 Exsudoporus frostii | reverse complement strand
CTGCATTACGAGCGACGACATTGAGCACATGGCCTGGATGGAATGCACTTTCAGAGGGGGAATGCTTATCATAATGCATTCTCACTCGAACCCAGATAATGTTGTAAACATTGCTCAAGAACAATTCTGACACTTGGGGCTGAAACAAGCACTCAAGAGTCAGCCCGAAGACTGATATTCGAGAGAGAAAATACAATTCCAAGAATGCAGAAATACAGTGTTGAGCTGCTACAAAGAGATTTAGGGCAGATATGGAACTTGCTAGAATAATCAGGGTAAAGGGAGTGAATAACGGAAGAGGGAACAGTGATTAAAATAATGAGGAGGAGGTGTAGTGATACAGTGAAGAGATAGAATGTAGTAATTAATGTGATATGTGAAAGTGTGAAGAGGTGAAAGGTAGATAAGATAAGGATTGAAATAGAATCATTTCATTACCCCCTTTTCAAGGGTCAAACTCCTGATTGACCAGAATACCTGTAAGACAAGGCTCTGATGTTTTGGTAGGAATTTCAAACATTTCGTTCAGTAGATGATTGAAACATTTTCGGTATTGAAGGAAATCAGGGGAATCGAACATGGATTGCAACTTAATCTTTATTGTGAGTCTAGGTGCATCTGGATTTTGGCGATGGAATTCTTTGATTGCATCTTGAGTGTGAGACAGCTCAGATGTTTTCAACCATTTGTGTTGTGGGAGTTGTATATTCCCTATAGTTGAAAATCCCTATTCTCCCACTTTCTAGACATTCCCATTATTACCCATCCATTCTGAGTCCACCATCCAAAATCCAGAAGTCTGAATCTGGAAGTCCAAGTCCAAGTCCAAGCAGAAAGGTCTGGAAGCCCCTATTCTCCCTTCTCCTTTAGTCGGATTCTTTTTCCTTGTTCCTGGATGTCATAGCAGACAGTCCAGACCACTCTGTAGGTTTCCAAGGGTTTCAACAACCCTGGTTACACTATTTGTATCCTCTGTGGTATCTTCCCGACTGTTGTAACTTTTGCTTTTCCAATATTTCCTAATTAGGTTGAGTCCAGGGTATCCCCCTTGGACTATAAAATTCATGTATTACAGATAGTAATATAGCTTTGCCCATGTGCATTGCTCACCTACAGTAGTGTCTGACCAATTTCTCCTTACCTTGTCATTTCCCCACCTTGTCATTTCCTTTCCACTTGTATCCAAGCTCATTCTGAGTTGGATTCCTATTCCTGTCATCCACCACACCGGTTTCTCACACAGGATTCATTTTCCTTGACGGGTAAGACATTGGGGCAACCTATTGTATACTCACCACCATTCCTATAACCCATATCCATCATTTCTGACTGTTTCCAACCATCTGGATTGACTTGGATTGGTCCGGACTGTTACAGATGTCGGGGACCCCTATTCTTTTTCCTCCCTTCCACCCTCTCCCCTATCCCAGGCACTATGGGACATGATCACCAACAACGAAGGGATCTCCTTGGAGATCTGGGACCAGTTCATAGGTGGTGATGTTCCGAGCATCGCCTTCTAAAGGCCCTGTTATGGACGTCTGGGAACCCCCACCTTTTTCTTCACCACCACCTTCTTCCCTGTTCCCCTTTCACGAGTCCCAAGCCCTATGGGACATGATCTCTAACAACAAAGGGATCTCATCCGAGATCTGGGAACAGTTTGTCGGTGGCAGTGTTCCGAGCACTGCTTTCTAACTGTTCCAACCCCACCTGATAAGGCTGAGCCTCATCGCCCCCCTTTCTATTTCATGCCTCTCATCGCCCCCTTGTTCCGGTTTCTCCCTATCTATATTTCACATCGGACAATGCCTCTTTGGCTGTGCTCTCCTTATGCACAGCCTCGTATTCCTTCTATATCCTATTCCCTTATTTATCTATAACCTGCCCTAAACTCCTTACATACTATATATATCGGGGCTTCTCCCACGATGTAACTTGACCTTGATCTACACCTTATATCATGTAATCAATCTTCTCTCACTTCGAAGCTTCGCTCTGCTTCCGGAAGCCATCTATCTTTGCTAGACGGGACTGTGCCACCATCTCCTTCCTTAGATGAGACTCCGACATTGTCCCTTAGTCTCGACACAGTCGTCGACGACTTGCTTGCTCATCACTCGCACGACTCCGTCAGTGCCTAGCAGTTGGTAGCTGGAGCCAGGACCCTTGACTGTGACTAGCTCAGTGTAGCAAGGTCACTAGGTTTCCGCACATCGCCTATACATGCCAAGTCTCCGTCCTGGACCAGAAGAACCCCTGTGGATTGGTTGACACGAAAGTGTCAGTTGTTGATGTCATGGGCTGACATAACAGGCCCGGTCCACCACCCCCTTTATTTCCGCTTCTTCCAAGTTTCTCTGTTCTGTTTCCTTCTGTTCTGATTCCTTCTGAGTTTCTCTGCCTCATTCCATTTCACAGACATTGCCTCATATTCCCACTATGGTCATTTTCCTATTATATCTATTACTGGCCCTGAACTCCTATTTACCTATTTATACCGGGACTTCTCCTACGATGTATTCCCCTAATCTTGATCTACACAATATATCGTGCCGATCAATCTTCTCCTTGCTTCGAAGCCTTCTGCTTCTGGAAGCCATCTCGCTCGCACTAGACAGGACTGTGCCACCATCTCTCTCTCTCTCTCGGACGAGACTCCGCCATCGTCCCTTAGTCTCTACACAGTCGTAGAGACTTGCTCGCTCGCTGCCCGCATGACTGCGCCAGTGCCCAACTGGTTGGTAGCTGGAGCCCAGTACCCTTGACCACAGCTAGCTTGGTGTAGCTAGGGCTGTTAGGTTTCCGCATGTCACCTATACGTGCTGAATCTCTGTCCCGGACCGGAAGAATCCCCGAGGATTGGTTAGCACAAAAGTGTTAGTTGTTGACATCACGGTTGATGTAACATGGACTACCTCGGATTTGCTTACTAATCCTCAAACACCAACTCAGGCTCATCCAAAATCCCTCGGGATGAAGTAGACTCATCCCCTTCTGATTTTCTTCCCTGTTCTAGTAGCCTCCACTATAGAACCCTTTTCTTTCCTACAGCATTCTTCCTGGGGATAACCATGCCAATGCACTAGATATTCAAGATTTCCACAATGTTTTCTTGAATCTACAATAGACTCAATCTTGTGTTCCTCTTGCTGTTCAATAATATTGGGGGGGGGAGGAATTGGTCTTTGCTGTAAAGGAAAGATGCCTTGGTGATAGGGTGTCAACAACAATTTGTTGAAGATGGGATGAATACTACGCCAAGTGGTGGGTAGTTCTAGTTCATAAGCAGATTCGCCTACTTTGCATTTAACCTTAAAGGGGCTGTTACATCAACTGTGATGTCTAACAACTAACACATTAGTGTTAACCTATCCTCGGTGGTTCTTCCAGTCCGGGATGGAGACTTGGCACATATAGTCAATGTGTGGAAACCAAATAGCTTCTATGGCTAAGGTCAAGGGTTCTAGGCTCCAGCTACCAACCACGAAGGTACTGGCTGGATTGTGCGAGCAGTGAGCGAGCGAGTCATTGACGACCGTGTCGAGACTGAGAGACTGTTATGAATGGTACGTTTCACTAAATGGACTTAGAACATTTTTACTTTTCTTCTTATCTTATCACACCATGTGATTATCTTATCACAAAGGACGCTTATCTCTTTATCTATTTTCTCATGAGATCTATGATCTCCCCTATGTCTACACAGCCTTCATTTAATCTCCGTGCTGTGCATGGCTATGCTCTTCTTTCCTTCTCTTCCATTTGATGTGCCTCACGCATCACACATGTTATGCTTCCATTCTGCCTCACCTATTTAATCTCCACTACCCACAGCCCAGGGCTTAGGATTAGTACTTATATATTCAGTTATCGGTAGATCCAATACAAACATGTACAACTAGTAGAGTAGTATATAAAGGCCAAAGTCGCCGCCAGAGAACTCTAGTCAAGTTCTCTTGGAGTTTCCCCAGAAGCTTCACCTGCCTGAGACTCTTGAGTGTCGACCACTCTCTCCCCCTCTTATTCATTACAAGTAGGCAGCCACTGCTAGACCTTTAAGTGGGTTGAAGCCTTTGGTTGTTTCAGAGATGATGGCAGAGTCTCATCTAGGGGCAAGGGATGGCTTCCAGAAGCATAGGGGCTTCGAAGCAAGAAGGAAGATTGATTAACACGTAAGTAAGTGTAGATCAAGGTTAAGGGGAAAATAGTTGCGGGAGAAGCCCCAGTATAAATAGGTAAGGGGCCCTTTAGGGCCAGTAATAGATATAAGGGGAAAGTGGTTAGAATGGAATATGAGGCTGTGCATAAAGAGAGCATGGCCGAGGAGGCAATGTCCATATCAGTCAAATACATAGGAGGAAATCGGAAAGGTCTCGGAATGGGTCAGAAAGACCTAGAAGCATCGGAAAGGAAGGCAGAGGAGTATGGCCTTAGAAGGTGACGCTCAGAACATCGCCACCTACAAATTGATCCCAGATCTTGGTAGAGATTCCTTCGTTATTGATAATCATGTCCCAGAGAGTTTGGGACAATGGAGAGGGAGGAAGAGAAGAAAAAGTAGGGGGGTCCAGGACATCTGTAACAGGGGCCAAATCACTTATCGTCGAACTTCTTGGTGGCATGATCAGTCCAGATATGGGTTCCTTCTAGAAGTACTTCCTGTCTGATTGCATACTCCATTGGGATACAAGCATATTTGTCATGTGCCTTTTTCGTGGTGGCAGCTGCTTTTTCAAGTGCTTTTTGAGCAACTTGATGGTGTGACTTCATTTTTGAGATGAAATCAGATGTGGACTCATTTTGGACTTTGACTTTTTATTGGGGATAGTTGGTTGTTGTCCGGAAGTGAGCATGAAGGGGGAGTAACTAGTTGCACTGGAAGTTTGTGAATTGTATGCAAACTTGGCAAGGGAGAGCCAATTTGGCCAATCGGTTTGTCTATGGTTCATGTAGATCTGTAGATACTTTTCGACTTTGTGATTAATATGTTCTGTGTGTCCATCTGTTTGTGGGTGATAAGCCATTGATGGATTTGCCTTGATGTTGAGAAGTTCATAAAGATCTTTCATAAATGACAATACAAATTGGGGCCTTGATCGGAGATCACCTTTTGCGGAGTGCCATGGAGTTTGAATATGGAATCATGGAAGATTGTTGCAATGCCTTTGGATGTGATTGTGTCCATGACAGGGAATAGGGTGGATCATTTTCAAGAAATGATCTACAATGACAAGTATGGCATTCTTGCCATTGGATTGGGGGAAAGGGCCGATTAGATCAACCAAGAATATTTCCCAGGGTGTGGATGGGATTTTGTTTGGATGGAGAGGAGTGGAGATAGCAGTTGTTTTGGCTTTAACCTTTTGGCAAACATCATATCCTTTGATATATCACATTTTAAGGTTGGCCAATAGTATTCACTCATAATAAGGTCATGTGTTTGCTGGATACTGGGATGGCCAGCTACTTGGTGATCATGATTGGCAAATATGATATCTTCACGTAATAGGGTGTGTTAGGGATATATGTGAGATCTTTCCAATTTATGAGTCCATCTTGTTTTGTTCAGAGAGTGTCCTTTTTCTTGAGACCTTCTTTTGCAAATCACTCTAATTTGTATTGTAGAGAAGTAATACGAGATGTAATACTACTCGAAGCAATTGCACTGATTGAGATTGGGGATGAGGGAGGAGAAAAGAGGGAATTGGGTAAAAGAGTTTGGGATTTGTTATTGAATTCTACCCCCTTTTCAAAGTCTGACCTCCTAGACAGAGGATCTGCTGGGTTTGTTTTGCCTGATCAATGGATGATTGTCAGGTTATATTCCTGAAGAATTTGTTGCCATTGGGCTTGGTGCCTTGAGAGATCCTATGGTTTGCAAAAGAACTCTAAATTCTTGTGATCAGTTAAGATCTCCATGGGATGAGATGTGTCTAGAAGATATTGTCTCCACTTGGTTAAAGCAAAGATTATTGCGAGCATCTCAAGATCTGCAGTGTGGTAGTTCCTTTTGGCATCATTGAGGGATCTCGATATAAACACGATGGGGTGCCAGATTCCATTGTGTTTTTGAGAGAGGATAGCACCGATGCCAATACCAGAGCCATCAGTTTTGACTCAGTTGGGATCTTCATCAGTGGGCATTGTAAGAGCGGAAGCAGATGTAATGGTATCTTTAAGCTTTTGAAAAGCTTCTTGACATTCCGCAGTCCATTTGAACTCTTCTTGATCAATGTAAGTGCATTTAAGGGTCATGCAATCTGGGTGAAGTTTTGCACGAAGTGTTGATAGAAATTGAGGAATCCGAGGAAACCTCTGAGCTGTTTCTTGGATGTTGGAATAGGCCAGTCTTTTATGGCTGATACTTTCTTGTGATCCATTTTTACCTTGTCTTGAGCAACAATAAGACCAAGGAATTCTGTCTCTTGGACTTCAAAGTCACATTTGTCATGACGAAGATACAAGTGCTTGTCTCATAGAATTTGTAGTACTTCTTTTACTATACATCAGTGTTCTTCTATGGTCTTTGTGAAGATCATGATGTCATCTATGTATATTACAACAATACCACAGTCTATAAGTTTTTTGAACAGCATGTTCATCATTGTTTGAAATGTCACTGGGGAATTTGTGAGACTGAAGAACATCACAAGTGGTTCAAAGAGACCATGGTTTGTTCTGAAGGCAGCCTTTCTTTTGTCTCCTTCAGCCATTCATACATTATTGTAGCCCCACCTTGTTACGTCAATCCGTGACATCAACAACTGACACTTTCATGTCAACCAATCCATAGTGGTTCTTCTGGTCCGGGATGGAGACTCAGCACGTATAGGTGACGTGTGGAAACCTAGCAGCCTCGCTTCTCTGAGCTAGCTGCAGTCAAGGGTCCTGGCTCCAGCTACCAACTGCTAGGCACTGGTGGAGTTGTGTGACAGTGAGTGAGCAAGTCGTCGACAACTGTGTCAAGACTTAAAGATGATGGCGGAGTCTCATCTGGAAAAGGGAAATAGTGGCGCAGTCCCATCTAGTGATGGTTGATGGCTTCCAGAAGTGAGAGAAGCTTCGAAGCAAGGTGGAAAGTTGATTACATGAAGTAAGGTGTATATCAAGATTAAAGTACATTGTGGGAGAAGCCCCAGATAAATAGGAATACAAAGCTTTAGGGCAGGTCAGAGATAAATAAGGAAACTGGATATAAGGGGATACGAGGCTGTGCATAAGGAGAGTGCAGCCAAGGAGGCAATGTCCTGACATGAAATATATAGTCGGGAGAAACTGGGAAGGGAGGGCTGTAGTCCATAGCCAATCAGAGAGAGGTGAAATAGGGAGGCAATGAAGCTCAGCTTCATCAGAAGATGTTGGGTGATCAGAAGGCAGTGCTTGGAACACTGCCACCGACAAATTGCTCCCAGATCTCAGGAGAGATCCCCTCATCGTTGGAGATCATATCCCAGAGCACTTGGGACTCAGAGAGCAGGGAGAGGGCAGAAGGTGGGAAGGATGAGGAGAAAGGTGGGGGTCCCATTCATCTGTCACATTACCCTCCTCATAGTCTTGAAGTTCCATCTCAAGAACTTCTATCTCCCTCATTGACCTCATAATGGGAGAGATCCCAGGTGATGTCATTGAAGGGATTGGGAGATACTGCGCAGGGGCAGAAGAGGCGGGAATGTCCCCATACATTGCAGTGGGAGCAATGAAGCTTGGAACACTTGTAGTTTGGGTGTCCTGGGGCAGTTCATCCACAAGTGGGGCAGCAATAATGGGGACAATCAGGTCAGAGGTGGTCAGTAGACCGACAGGTGAAGCATTGGGCCGGAATAGTTGGACCTGAGTCACTGGGTCCTGTGGGAATGGTAAGGGCAGGGGGTAACTGTTGTGGGAGATGGGGATGATCATCCACGCTTGAGGTGTGTGGGATTGGAGTGGGGACCGGGAGGGGTTCCACAGGATTGGTGGAAGGTGGAGTGCACCTCTTTGGAGTTGCTCCCAGTGTGGAGCAAACATGGTTGGTGGCAGGGGAAGAGGGGAGCCCAGCAGTAAATATGACGGCATTGCAACATCATAGGGGGCGAGGTATACTGGAAGAGGTGGTACCTCTGCCTGGTACGACAGAGGTGGGGATGGAGATGGGAGTGGCGGGCGTAGTGGCAATGAGGGTGGAGTTGGAGTCCTCCTTCCGAGGAGGTTCTCCAGTGTCGAGATCACTTCATTCAGCAATCAAATCTCTGCTGACATTGATGGCCAGGGAACTGGAGGAGGAGTGGAAGGTGGTGGCAGCTCTGTGGGCTTTGGGACATCCAAAGGAAATGGGGTGATCTGCATAGAAAGTTGTTTGTTTGCTTTCTGAGAGCAAAATAATGATGGGGGAGAGAACAACATCGATGATGGCGGTGGGGAGGAGTGAGATGGCGAAGTTGAGGCCCTTGACATATAACAGGTTGAGGGTGAGTTCTCATGCCTCGAGGAGGCACTGTTTGAGGGTGATAACGGTGGGGGATTTCTGAGCAGTGGTGGTTCAGAATGGATTAGGGGCACTTGCTGAACACCAGGTGCTCCTGGTGAAAAAGGTATGAAGCATGGAGTAGATATGGAAGAGGTTTGTGAGTTGGACGAGAGTGTCATCAGCGGAGAAGTAGGGTAAGGCCCTGAGTGCCTGATGGGCCATGGTGCTTTAAAGGATGGTGGCATAGAGGAGGTGATGGGTGAATGGGGATAGACGGTCCAGCCATATGGAGAATGGGGTCGACATCAGTAGTCGCGGTGATAGGGGCAGGAGGTAATGCGGCAGAAACAAGAATGTTCCGCAGCATGCCTTGGAACGTCTAGGTCTGGGTATTGGACCTGGAGGCAGGCTTGTGTGAGGGCTTGGGAGATGCGGGAAAGGGTGATGAAGAGTGATTGAAGGTGGGAAGTCATGGAGAGGATTACAATCCTTTCCAGTTTTTATACTCCTTGAGCACTGCTAAGGTATTGCCAAGGTTGGACTCTGATTTCCAAGTCTGTTCTGCATCGGAATAGCCTTTCCAATGAATCAGATACTACCTTCATGCTGCATTGCCTTGGTGATTGATGATTTTGTCAATTTCATATTCCTCCTCTGTTCCGATTAGTTCCAGAGGAGGCTGTGGGAAATTGGGGCCATGTTCAGGGGTTTCCCTGTAGGACAAAAGGAGCGAGGCATGGAAGACATCATGGATTTTCCATTGTTTTGGGAGTTTCAGTCAGAAGGCTATGGAGAAGATGACCTGGGTGATTTCAAATGGGCCAGTCTGTTTAGCCAAGAGTTTCCAAGATGGTACCTGAAGTTTGAGGTTCTTGGCTTCCAGCCAGACCTTGTCCCCTACTTTCCAGGGTTTGAAGTGGGAGAAGGTTCTTTCTTTTATCCATTGTTATGCTAGTTTGTGGGTGGCCTTGGCCTCTTTCTGTGCATCCTCAATTAAATTGAGTCACTGCTCTAGTGCCGGAAGGAAGGTCTGTCCGAGCAGGAGGTAGGAGCGGGGTTCGTACCCCATGATCAAGGAGAATGGGGATTTGTTGGTGATGGAGTGAACGGCCGCATTGTGGGCAAATTCAGCCATGGGGAGGAGTTCCAGCCATTTGTGGGATTGACCTTTACAGAAGATGTAGAGATAGGTCTCGAGTTTCTGGTTGTAGCATTCAGTTTCTCTGTCGGTCTGTGGATGGTAGGCCGAGGAAAGGGCTATGTCATATTGTAGTAGCCTTGCTAGCTCCCTAGCAAAGGCCGATGCAAATTGTGGTCCTTGGTCAGACATGATCTTTTTGTGTAAGCTGAACTGTTTGAAAACATTGTTGAAAAATAATTTGGCAATGCTGGCTGTGTCCACAGTTTTGGTGCAAGGGGTGAGAATCACCCCCTTACTAAGACCATGGTCTACCACAACCATAACAGAGTCAAAGTCACCAACTATCAGAAGGCCAGTGATCAGGTCTACAGAGAGGTTCTGGAATGGGCAGGAGCCCTCGAAGGCAAGCGGATTGATGGCAGGGAGGGTGGGGTGTGTGAGGACCTTGTGTGCCTGGCACACTGTGCACCCAGAGATGTACTTCTGAACATATGTGAAGAGGCCCGGCCACCAGTAATCCCTTGCTAGAAGGATGATGGTGCGGAGGTGGCCACTGTGACCACCCTTAAAGGAGCAGTGGGCAGCAGTGACAAGGTTGTGGTGGGCAATCTCGGGGACGTAAAGCCGGTGACAGAAGTACAGTTGTCTGTCATCAAAGGTCCAGTCGTCCGGGCAGGAGCGACTGAACAGTAGGAGTTCCTTCTCCATCTGGTGGATAGCCTGGAGTACGAGGGGGTCAGAAGTGGATGAGTCTTTAATTTTGTCCACAAGGGCGATGTTGATGGCCTTGATTTGGTGATCAATGGCTTCAGAGGGGAGCAGTTGGACATCCGCATTGTCCTGGGAGATATCCACATCGTCTTAATGGGAGAGTATGTTGGCGGGTGCCATTTGGGTGCCGGGCAGGGCTCGATATACCATATCAAAGTCCTGTAAAAAGAGAAGCCATCTAGCTTGATGCCTAGAGAGCTTCTGGGGTTCCTTGAAGTAAGTGAGGTTCTTGTGGTCAGTAAGAACCTCTATGGGGAAAGGGGATCCTAGGAGGTACTGCCTCCATTCCTCCAACCCACGGATCATGGCAAGTAACTCCTGATTGAAGATATTGTAGTTTCGCTCTGCAGGTGAGAAAGTCTGGGAGAGGTAGCCACATGGCTGCATATCTCCATTCACATTATGCTGCATTAAAATAGCTCCGGATGCTGTCAAGGAGGCATCGGTCATGAGAGTGAAGGCCTTGGTAGTGTCTGGGAAGGCAAGAACAGCTTGTCGGGTGAATGCCACCTGTAGAGCTCAGAAAGCAGTTTCCTGGCAAGGTCCCCATATGTAGATGTTGGACTGTTTGGTGAGGTCCAAAAGGGGATGGGCGATGTCGGAGAAGAAGGGAATAAACTGTTGATAGAAGTGACAGAATCCGAGGAAGGATTGGACGGCTTTGACCATACCCAGGGGTTTCCATTCTTGGATAGCTTTGAGCTTGACTAGGTCCATCTGGACGCCCTCCTTTCCTACTATCATTCCGAGATATTCCACTTCATCAACTGAGAAGGTGCACTTCTCCAGCCTGAGGTACATTTCCAGTGTTGTAGAATCTTCCGAGTTCGTTTGTCTGGGTTTCCTGATCCGAGGAGTGAATCAGGAGGTTGTCCATGTAAATTACCAACCAGCTCTCTGCGATATAATCTCTGAAGAGATCATCCATGAATGCCTGGAAGGTGGCAGGGGAATTGCACATTCCAAAGAACATGACATTTGGTTTGAAGAGCCCAAGGGGGGTGGTGAAGGCCTTCCAACGGTCCTTCAGTTTGATGAGGATGTTGTTATATCCCCATTGTATGTTGAACTTGGTGAAGATTGACAATCCTTGTAGCTTGTTGACAAGGTTGGATATGAGAGGGAGGGGATAGGTGTTCTTGATTGTATGGCCGTTCAGATACCAATAGTCCTGGCAGGGGCATAGTTTTCCCACTTCCTTCTTCTTAACAAAGAAGAAGGGGGCTGCTTGGGAGGATTTGGAAGGGGAAATATAGCCTGTTTTGAGATGTTCATTGATGAACTCCTTGCAAGCCTGTTGCTCGATAGCATTCAAAGGGTAGGCTTTGGCTTGTTGGGGAATGAACGAGTCTTTGAGTTCAATGACATGATCATAAGATTGTGAGGGTGGTAATTTCATGGGGGTTTTCTCGGAGAATACATCCGCATATTCTCTGAAGGCCGCCGGCAGCGTGGTCTTCTCCTTGGTTGCTCCTTGAGCGATGATTGTTAATATTGTCGTCCATTTGATGACGAATTCCGTACGCATCTGTTTGTGTTGAAGAACTTGGCTCGTTGTATCGGTTCCCAAGTCTTGAAAGTTTCGCATAGCTCATCTTCAATGTGAGCTGCTTCGTCATGTAGCATGTATCATAGGAGGTACTGCTGTTCCAATACACTGGGTGGGTCTCCTGTTGTCCACCTATAATTGGACAGGGTAATCGTTACCCTTCCATCCTTCCAATCTATCTCTGGGTTGATGGCCTGGAGCCAGGGAAGTCCTAAAATGACTTTATCCTTTCCGCAGTTGAGGATAAAGAGGTCTTGGCACTCACTTATCCCTCCGTAATCCAACACTATGTTGGTCTTGTACTTGATGGTTCTAGTTGCATTTGGTGTTCCATCCACGTTCCAGGCTCGCACTGGTTGGTCAAGCTTATAGACTGGGAGTCCTAGTCTTTGTATGGCTTCCTTTGAGATGAAGCATCTGGTCGCCCCACTGTCAATCAATATGTTAGCTTCAACAATTTTGCCACCCTGTTTCCAGATCAAGATGGGAAGGTGAATAGAATTAGATCTTGATCCAGAAATAAATACAGGGGCTACTGTAAAGGAGGAGGATGACATTGACCCATCTCCTCCCTTTAAAAAGACACATGATGAATGGGGAGAGAAACGCAGGGTGTAGCTTCTACTGTGAGGACTCTAGTGGACTCGTCCCATTCTTCGGCTGGTGGTTTCTCTGTGAGAGGGATTCTGTTACAGATGTTCTGGACCCCCCCACCTTTTCCTCGCTCCCCCCATCTCCAACATCCCAAACTCTTTGGGACATGATCATCAATGATGAAGGGATCTCCACTGAGATCTGGGATCAGTTCATAGGTGGCGATGTTCCAAGCATCACTTTCTAAGCTATCCCTTCCTGCCTTCTCTCCCCAAATCCTTCCATTCCATTCCAAGACCTTCCAACTCGTTCTGGTCTAATCCAAGAACTTTCTGAGTTTCCCCTATGTATTTGACTGATATGGACATTGCCTCCTTGGCCATGTTCTCTTTACACACAGCCTTGTATTCCATTTACAACCATTTCCCCTTATATCTATTACCAACCCTTCAAAGTCGTCCGAGATTGAAGGAAGTTACTAACGGATTTCATCCCTTAGGAAGGGACCTCAACCATCCTATGGAGGGGGCAGTCGTCATGACCCCAATACTATGGACATGGATCATCTCACACTATCCCCAGTTGAATGAGCTCACCACATGCGCGAGAATTGCTGCTTCATATGTCATAAGGAAGGCTGTTCTACTAGGAACCATCCTGGCTACAATTGTAATCACCCAACTGGTAGCTGGCATACCAGCCCAAAACCACCCCAAGCCGCCCATGTCAGGGCAATCCCCACCACTCCCCATTCGACCCCTACCCCCTCTCACCAAGAAGATCCCCTGGAATCCTTCCTCAAAGACGTTACCAAGACTCAAGGACAGAAGTCCTTCATCTCCACTGAAGCCCTATTGGATAGTGGAGCAAACATTAATTTTATCAATACATGATGGGTAAGAGATAAGAAAATCCCCTTGATCCTATTATGAAACCCCATCCCTGTATTTAATGTTGATGGAACAAAGAACTCTGCTGGAAATATAACGCATTCCATGGATATTGTAATTGATTATCAGGGACATCGCGAAAAAGTGACAGCAGAAGTCATGGACCTTGGAAAAAACCAAGTGATCCTCAGATATATGTGGCTAAAGAAGCACAACCCTGACATCGATTGGAACAACAGAGAAGTCAAGATGACACGTTATCCTCCCTCATGCTATCTATTACAAGAAAAATCAATATATCTTCAGACACTCAAGAAGGAAGAAGTGGAGCAGGCCTGGGCTGCTCACAAGATCTGAGCTACATTGGAGACACCTAAAAAAGCAGAAAAGACTGTGGAAGAATTAGTTCCTAAAGAGTATCATCAATACCTAAAGGTCTTCTCTAAAGAAGAATCGCAAAGAATGCCAATAAGGAAACCTTGGGATCATGAGATCGAAATGAAAGAAACATTCAAACCAATGAAGGGTAGATTAATTCCCCTATCCCACACTGAACAGGAAGAAGTTCCACTTTCATAGACGATCAGCTTGCTAAAGGATATATTCAACCATCAAAGTCACCACAAACAAGTCCCGTGTTTTTTATTCCAAAGAAAGATGGAAAGAAGCATATGGTACAGGATTACCGATACCTCAACAAACACACTATCAAAAATAATTACCTGCTGCCATTAATCGTACAATTAGTTGACAAATTGCAAGGAATGAAGATGTTCACCAAGATGGATCTAAGGTGGGGGTACAATAACATTCACATCAAAGAAGGTGATGAATGGAAGGCTGCTTTCATATGTCACCGTGGCGCCTTTGAACCTCTGGTCATGTTCTTTGGATTATGCAATTCTCCATCCACATTTCAGACGATGATGAACGAGATCTTCGCTGACATGGAAGACATTGTCATTGTTTACATCGACAATATTATTGTTACGTCAACCGTGACGTCAACAACTAACACTTTCGTGTTAACCAATCCGCGGGGGTTCTTCCGGTCCGGGACGGAGACTCGGCACGTATCGGCGACGTGCGGAAACCTGGTAGACCCAACTACACCGAGTTGTCTACGGTCAAGGGTACGGGCTCCAGCTACCAACCGCGTGGGCACTGGCGGAGTCGTGCGAGCGGCGAGCGAGCAACCTCCTGCAACGGTGCAGAGGTTCAAGAGACGGTGGCGGAGTCCCGTCTAGCAAGCGAGAGAGAGAGCTTCCAGAAGCAGAGGGCTTCGAAGCGAGCGAAGATTGATAGACACGATTGATTGTGTAGATCAAGGTTAAGGAGAAACATTCGCGGGAGAAGTCCCGGTATAAATACGGATACGGTACTTTAGGGTAGGTCATAGATATAAATAGCGAACAATGGACTCGGAGAGAAACGGAACGGAAGGAATCGGGTAGAGGCAGTGAGGGAGGCAGGGCGTATCGGAGAGATACGGAATGGAGAGGCGATGGGGAGGCAGAGAGCAACGGAAGGAATCGGATCGGGGGAATACGGGAGGGGAGGCAGTGGAGAGGCGATGCTCGGAACATCGCCGCCGATGAACTGATCCCATACGTCTTGGGCGATGCCTTCGTCGTTGGTAATCATGTCCCATAGGCCCTGGGACGGTGGGGAGGGCGGTAGCGAAGGAAAATGGTAGGGGGGGTCCACATCTGTAACAA
>JBBPLK010000410.1:0-15164 GCA_038089735.1 Exsudoporus frostii | reverse complement strand
GTGAAGTATTCACCCCGTCTTCAACGAATCGTTGTTGACACCCTATCACCAAGGCACCTTTCCTTCACAGGAAAAACCTATTCCTCCCCCTCCCGACGTGATTGAACAAGAAGAAGAGCACGAGATCGAGAAGATCGTAGATTCCCGAATTAAAAAAGGAACTATCGAATATCTCGTACACTGGCGTGGTTTCCCCCAGGAAGAACACGAATGGAAAAAGACAGCCAAACTTTCACACACTCAAGACGCTATCAAAGAATTCCATCGCAAAAACCCCTCTGCTCCAAGACTTGCAATCAAAATAAAACTTAGGTTGATGTTTGACTCACCTGAGTTCCTCGAATACCGCAAACGTTTCAACCGCCTCCCCAACGAAATGTCTGAAATCCCCACCGAAACATCGGAGCCTTGTCTTACAGGTATTCTGGTCGATCGGGAGTTCGACCCTTGAAAAGGGGGTAATGAAACGATTATTTCTTCGCCCTTATCTTATCTACACTTCACATCGTCACACTTTCACTATATCACATTAATTAACACGTTCTATTTCTTCACTTGTATCACCATACATTCTCCTCGTTATTTTAATCACCGTTATCACACTTTAATTACCGTCCCTCTTCCGTATATCACAACCCTCTACCCTGATTGTTCTATCATATTCTAGCGAGTTCCATACCTGCCCTAAACACCTCTGTAGCAGTATATAAGTAACACACCCAATGCTGTATTTCTGTATTCTTGGAATTGTATTTTCTCTCTCGAATATCAGTCTTCGGGCTGACTCTTGAGTAGCTTGTTTCAGAGCCCACCTGCATCAGTATTCAATTAATGCCTAGTAATTATCTGATACAAGTATGGTAGATACCCATCAAGGGCAGTGTTGGAGCTACATTGTTGGTACAATATGATGCAAGGGGGACCAGTTGATAAGAAAGTTACATCAAGCGAGTAACGTATTGCATGAAGAAGGGGGAAAATGCCCTCAAGAAAAAGAAGATTCAATAAATGAATACCGGAGTGGCACTGGTACTTTGTGACATCCCCAAGGTTCCCGGTCCAGCCAGAAGAACAGGGAGGGGAATAAAAAAAGGTAGCACATATCAAGAACTTTCGGATGTGGACATTACCGCAATTCGAGCATCCTCAAAAGAGCATCAGCAGATGGACGTTTGGGCTCTTCATGATCCCAACACATTTCGATCACAGACTTATGCTGCTGGGTAATATGCTTATTGTCAGTTGGAATCCAGGGCCGTTCTCCCTTCAAAACCGTCATGAAAATGGAAGTTGAATTTCCATTATATGGTTTCTTCCCAGACAAGATCTATCAGTGAATATCAGACATGAAGTCATGTAGTAAAACAGATCATACACACGTGGAGCATGAGTCCCCCGAATGAGTACACGTCACAAGGCTTTGTGGGGTAGAACACGTTGTCCTGTGAACTATATACTCGTTGGACCAGTGCGGGATCTGCGAATTGCACGCCACCACAGATGCTAGATATCAAGTATGATGTCCCCACAAAGTCTTTGATCAACGAGAGACCAAAGTCTGTGAGGCAAGCTGTCCCATGCTCATCAATCAGAACATTGTCCTATGGAAGAATTATCAATACTCCTTCCCTAATGTCATTTTAACGACGTGGCCTACACTATGGAGGTCACCATGGATTACGCCTTGACTGTGGACTGTGGGACACGGTAAGAAGCTGTCATAGCGATGGTTATAGAATTGGTACATACCATAGCACAGACCAGCTGCAATATCTTGAAGCTTCAGCGAAGTTATTAAGTGTATGGCCGTCTAAGTCGCTAATAAAACCTACCAACCGGTGTTTCTCAGACAAGTTCAACTTCTGGTGATGGGCAAGGTAGTGGGACAGAGATCCATTGCCAAACCACGGGCTGACCATACTTGGCAAGGGTCCGAAGCCAGACACCACCCCAAGCAGCGGGACGACGTTCCTGTGTCGTAATCTCCCCCAAACCCTCAATTCCCTGCGGAGTTTCTGAACGAGTGAATGGTTCATCCTCATTCCAGGAGATGGGAGACTCTAATGTTACCTTCTCCTGAGACCTTAGGTCTTTGTTGGTGTCGATCTTCACCGCTTTCACCGCGACCTGATTACGTTAGTCAGTGCGAACTCAAATGCCCTGGAACTGAGCCCACCAAGCGAGATGATTCCCCTGAGATTAAGTCGCACTCCCAGACATCTCCAAAAGCGCCACGTCGAGTAGCATAAGCTTCCCTTCTTCTAACAATGGCAGCTGAGTGCTTGAAAGGTAGTTCACTCAAGTGACCTATAACAAGGACAACGTGGGCACATCGTCTTCAAAGGAATGCGAGAACGAACCTTCATTCTCATCAATGCAGGATTGCAGGTGCATTTCAGAGGGCGAAGTACAACTACTACTCTGAGGACTTTACGTATTTCCTAAGTCAGGGGTCCTGAAGTGGGTTATAATCGCGTACCTGGAATTAAATATCGAATGTAATGAAGATCGCACGCTGGAAGTTTCTTCACTAGTGGACTGTGGTGGAATGCTGACCCCCAAGAGATGTGTGTCGATATGTGGCACTTTCGCGAAATTGGTTGCACTGGAGGGAGTCGACGGTTCGACAACGGGGCTTGATGGTACCGAGTCCCGAGGAGACTCAGCTAGGGCTGTATGATAAGTCGAAGTCCTTGCCGAAGGTGCGATGCTAGAGGGGCCTGAATAGTTACGCGGGCGACGATCGAGACCCCTGTCACCAACGTTGCCCCTCCTCACCAGCCTGAAGGGACTTAAGTTCCTTCTCGTGCGTGGTGGCGCAGAAGGGGTGGCCCTCTGGACGGCGGAGCCAAAATAAGATCCACTCTCTTGTGCTTCCCAACGACGATTCTTAGTGATCAACTCGACGAGCCTCTTCTTGGATTCGGCCAGTCGACGATGCCCTGCAAGGGTGGTGATGCAAATGTGGTCATCGAAGTCCATCTTGAGATCCTCGAGAGCAGAAGAGTTTTTATTCCACCAATGTTCCATAACCTTCTCTTTCTCTAATTGAGTTACCACAATGACTACCGGAGCAGCCAGTCGACGTGTGATGGCGCAAAATTTGTTATAATAGTCCACTGATGCCGCAGTTGCTCTAGTACCGCGAACGCAGAACACGAGAAGGTCGAGCTCGCGTCTTTGGTGTCTTTCCTTGAGGAACTTCTTGAGGTCTTTTTCCGAACTTCGCCCGAGCCTGAAGATGGCTTGAAGAAAGCTGCGGCCTTCACCAAGACCACGGGTATCCCACAAGGTGTAGTTTGTACCATTCAGCGTGGTCTCGTAACTAGCGCTAGCTTGTGTGCAAGGTTGAGAGTCATTCGAGATACTGGCGGGAATACCAGTCTCAAGGAGGAGGTTGATGGCAGAGCTCTTGCCCGTTCCTGTTTCTCCGATGAAGACAATATTGCGCTGAATGCGAGGGTGCTTCGTGCGTCAACTTATCGATGGACAAGACACACGATTTCGAACAAACCTTGGAATTATCTGACATTGAAGCCACAACTTCGGGTTACGGTCGAGGCACCAGACAAATCGCCAACAAACTTGAGTCGTAGATGGTAGCTTTACTCCGTCGACAGGCGGCCTATAAGTCAGGGAAGGGGGATCTAGCAAGCAGTAGTTGATATCAGACTAGCCAACTGCGCCAGCTGGTATCCAATACCAATCAATGGGCTTGAGAGGTCCAGGACCGGGGGAAAGGATGAATTGAGGTCGACTGGCGAGGCCTCGTCCGAAAGTATTGCGGGGAGGCTGCAATTGCCTAATAAGCACCGATAAAGGCACGTCAAAGATGATGCACGCGGGGTGTATGAAAACATGCGTAAGTGGGTGCCATCATCCATCATGCTCGCATTCACACGCCCAATCTTGCCCTCGGGCTGAATCACATTTTCCACCCTAACACGTCGGATCAGATCGCTTGCTAAAACACAACAGACACCCAAGTAGGTCCTTCAGCTGTGGAGCGCCCTGGCTGGTAAGACCCTGCTGCAGACATGCGTTGCAGACGGGCGTCTGAAGAAGCTGGAATAAATATGGCTGAGGTCGAGGGTGTGCCTAGTGATGTGCTGGCGGTGGATGTGAGCTTCGGGAAGTCCGAGGCATCAGTCTGCGCTCGCAGCTGAGATCTGAAATTTGTGAACTTCGGACTCGCTCCAAGCAGGCATCCCAGAGCCGCTCGTGCAGTGGCGAGCTGGCAGCGAGCTAGGGTCGTGTGGATTTTTGCAGTGCGATTAGAGCGCCCGAGACCCGGTCAGTTGAGTTTGCGGTAAAGTGGCTTGATGAACTCGATGATAACGCGAAAGACGTGTGGCTGCCTCAGTGCGACCACCTGGCGTAAACCCGTTCCCGTGCATCCGCGATAGAAAGAGGAGGGCATTGTGCTCTCCGTTTGAAGGCGCCTTCAGTAGGCCTTGCCGTGAGGCTTCTTTTCGATCGCTCAGATGCGAAGAGGCTGTTGGACTGCTGTTCATTTCGGCCGCTCTCGCCGCCGTGGGATGCGCTCAATCCAGTCGTACTACATGCGTATCAGATTAATATATATGATTGATGTGGAGCATGTCATTACGTCCAAAGACTCGAAGTCGACTGCGGGCACTGCCAGGCAGCGTTCTTCGATAGTTCATATACGGTGGGAGCTGAGCCGTCAGCGCGTCAGGCCTCTCATGATGCGTCGATAGGGATAGGGCCAGTCAATATTCCACAACTGCCCTCGCGTAACACTCCGATTAGCATACGCCCAATGCAAGTGCAACGCCAGCTAACATATAGCTGTCATGCTCAAGGGTAAGTGATCCGTTTCGCATTCCGTCTCAGCAAAACTGTTCAGGGCACGACTTGTCTGGCCTTGCACAGTCACCTGTATATGATTCATTACATCGATTCGAGGATTTCAAAAAGAAGCATACAAATTCGAAGATGAGCCCAACAGCCGCTAACAGAAAGGTGGCATTGACAACTAGGTGCGATGCGAGACAACAGTACGCACCAGATCCTGGTACTCTCGAGATTCACGTCCAATGGTTTCGCATAACTCGTCAAAGCGGGTACGGGCATTTGGATAACTTCAAACCACGACGTCCATCTCTGGTTGCCGTGTGCAGAAGCCGATGAAATTGATACTGCCTTGTTACATCCAAATGATGATATCATGGCAACGTATCCTATGTAGTTCAAGTCGGAAGCACGGCCTGCCTTGCGCAGCTGGTTGAACATGCAATGTCTAGCTTCAAACTCATGCATTGAATAAAACAATTTGTTCCCCACCACCCCTATCAATTCGAATGAGCTTCTTCGCTACGCAAGCATACAGCGCCCTTGTGCCTCCGATAACTACTTTGAGTTGGTTTAGAGGCATCGCGTGGTTAGGTGCCGTAAGCAGCGCATGGAGAAGCTGAGCAGTGTTCACTTGGTGAGGTGTCGGATCAGCAGATGCAGAAGAGATCGAAGAGATCGAGGATGTAGGAGAGTTAGGAGAAGGCGACTGAGTGGCCAGTGATTCCACAAGAGCACTGGAAAAAATGAACATCACATGTAAAGTCAATATTGGATGAAGCGGTACAAGAGGTTGCAAATGCGTACAGCGTCTCTTTCGCTCGAGGCGGCTTCTCGCCACCTTTACCAGGGAGGAGGGTATCACCGACGGTACTCCATATCCGAGCCTACGGTGCGCTTCAGTAAGCAGGGCAGGAAAGAGATGAAGAGAATGACACTTGCCACAATACTTTCTAGCTCTGGAGTGACGCGGACCCTGGTCAATTTCAATGAAGCGTCAGTAGACGACTGCGCCTCGGCCAAGGGCAGGGTCTGTGGTTGGCTAACTACCGACGGGGACGGCAGTGTATTTCCAGGCGCCGAAAGAGGCGCCTTTGGGAGTATAATAGTACTTTCCTCATCCGAATCTTCTTCGGCACCGGGACTTGAGGTTTCTGGGTCGTGTTCAGGATCAAGTTGAGCCTCGAGTAGACTAGATTGGTCATGTAGTTCCTCTTCGGCCTCTTCATCCTCGCCTTCATGGAGCCTACCCTTCGACGGGGTACGTAAACCCTTGTCTGTCGGGCTACCACCAGCAGCCAAACGTGCAAACACTGATTTTGGAGGTGCAGGTCCAGGGCTATCAAATGACAACTTGGATAATTCCGCAAAGTCAGGTTCCTCCTCTAGAAGCCTATCGGTAAATCGTAGTGTGCGCGCGGATGCAGCCGGTGTCGACCAAAACACGTCTTCGTGATTTTCTGGTTCTGGAGACGGCGATAGCGGCGGTTTAGGAACAGGCTTGGAAGCTGCCTTTGGCTTCGAGGCTGGTTTAGGCTCGTTCGATCGGAGGATGGCATCTTTCTGCGAATGTTGAGGATCAGGTGGATTTCGAACGATATGAATAATTAATCGTACCTGGTTTCGTAGCTCTACGAGACGATTCTGGAGGTCGGTGATCCGATGTTCCTCCTCAGCAACGCCAGCAGTTGGGGGTGTATGACCCGAAGCGGCTCCTGCACTGGTCAACTACAGATACACGATGGTCGGTCTTTTTTCACATGTACAACACGTGACAAACCTCTCGTAGGGTCTCGTTCAGTCTCTCGATGTTCCCCCGGGATTCATCGACTTGCTCGATAATCCCCACCACCTGAGAGCGAGCACGCGGCATCCGTCGTATGGACTGACTGAGAGTGGATTATGGCACATCACAGAGAAAGAATTGGCGGGGCACGTACTATCGATCCAGGTACTTTAGCGCAGCATGCGCATACACCTTGGGTTCATATTCCTTGGGTCTCAACATGTCATCCCGTCTCGCGGGTTGCTTCTTGAGGGGCGTGGCACCAGGAAACTCGACGCGAGAAATCTCACCCCGACGCGTACCGTTGTCTGGCTGCTTGCGGACATCGGCGTCTGGGGCTGGTACGAGCGTGAAAAGGCCAAGTTCTGAAGCGTCGATGTCGCGAATGAGGTCACCGAGGGCCGTATCGAGGACGGCGCGGGTAAACGGAATCGCGCTGGGGGCTACGTTGTCCTCGCTGGGAACGATGGCAGCCGCAGACGCGCGTATCGCTTTGGCGGTCGCTGCGAGGTGGTCGATTCGGTCGGAGAGTGATGGCATATCGAAGGTTTGCCGAAAGCAGAGCACTAAACGCGACTTAATGTATCCGATGCGTGACAGTCAGAACTGCAGGGCTCATGTATCGTGGGCTCTTATTGACGGACACACTGACGCGGACGGCGAGCTTTGACTCGATTCGTGGGCTACACCTTTTGCTGATCAAGGCACAGCCACCGTTAAAAGTCTGTCTTGTCGTCGTCAAGGCCGACGTCGATGACAGCGGCTATAAACAACCCGACTTGAACAGTCCACACCGTTGTGGCCGTTTATTTAATTCAAGGTCGGTGGCTTTTTGACATGTTTCCCGTCCCACACGGCCACGTAGCATCTCGTTGGCCGACGCCCGCGCCCACAGCTTGATCTTTGGCCTGGCAGAAATGCTCCGCGGGTTCAGTAGATGGTCGTATGACAACGAGCCGTCGTCACCAATCGCTATAGTGTCTGTTGGTGATGGTATCGGTGCCCACGGAGACACTGCACCAGGCGGCTCGGACAGACTCGGACAGGGTCGCAGCGATCACCGTCGCACAGCGTCCTCCAGTGACGCAACCCCCCGGGCCCGAGCCGCCTTACCCCGCACTGGGCAGTTCCCGGGTTCGTCTCGCTCCATCTTGACCATCGCCGTCCGCACGACGGCTCGCTTCTAGACTCGTGTGCTGATATGATAGCCTAGATTTTGACACAACGGCGCCGCTTGGACGTCATAACACCAACGCCAATATCCAGACCCCAGGTCCCTTCTTGTCAAGTTCGTCGTATCAGCAAAGGCGCCTCGGCTTCTTCTCTTCGAACACCGCCGCACACAGCAAAACATCGCCTCCTCAAGCACATCTTTGCACTCATCTTGATCACAAAGCGCAATCTCACTCCCATTCTCGGTCAGAAATAACCGCACACAAGGTTATATTTGTACCAAACATGACAACTGCTGCTTCTTCAGGCGCCGTGAACAAGGTCCACACATCCCCATCCAAGGTGAGTTTAGGCGGAGTTAACACGCTAGTCTCGTCCACCCACCATTCATAGCCCTCAACGCGTACCTACGACACCAAACTAGTCACCCGGGAGATGCATCGATTAGGCACACTTGCGGGTCTCAATCCTTCCCTCACAACATCACTCGCATCAAGCGCGTCGGCATCAACCCTAACGTTGGCGCCATCCGCCTCACCTTCAACGGTCACACTTGTGCCTGCAACATCGCATAGCCATGGGATTAGCCCCCTAAGCGGTGCGGCGTCGTCGGACAAGGATAATCCCTGGGGCACGCTGCATGTGCATGTTCTACCCCTGTTCAACGAAGGACCGTTACGTGTACCGATGTGAGCTCCTGCACTAGGCTTTTTGCTTGTCACACTGACAGTTCCTCAGAGAGGACCTCAACAGTCTTGTAAGACGGCATATCCAAACAGTCCTAGCTGCGTCGCCGTCAAGGGCTTTGACGACTCTCGCGACCGATGCGCGAGAACTGATTGGGGCAGGAATGGTCACCATAAACGCGAAAATTGTTTCCTTGTCAGATGAATTGCTTCCCAGTCGCTTAGTTGAACTATGGTCCTTCTTCTGGGACCATATATTGCCATATGTCGAAGGAGTGAGTGTAATCAACCAATGATCGTATCACTCAACCAAAGCGACTCTAACTTAGGTTCTGCTGCCATTGCAAACTGACCCACTGCTAACATCACTGCACCGCACTGCGAAACAACACCGTGGTAGCTCACCAACACGTCAAGGTGCTAAAGCTGGGCCGACCGTTGTGTCGCACACAGCCTTTTCGCCAACTATCGACGTTCGGAGTGTTGCGCTCTGCGCATTCCGCGACCGCGTTGTTCTACCCTTGCATAGCCAGCTGCATACTCTACTCTCACCGACGCAATGCAAGGAGACCCTCGTCAGACTAGGTTCATACCGTCAGCCAAGGCTACAACAAATGTATGTGTATCGTACCCCATGACAACGCTGCATTCTGAGTACAAGACAGGTTACTCGTACTGACCTCGGAGCGGCGTGTGCGCCCGCCTTCACCCACCCTTTCGCTCCGCGTGCCAGACATTGAACCGAATGCGGGTGAAGCGGCTATCGCAGATCTCCTCCGGCTTTTCTCGCAAGCTCAGCATCACACTCGAGCACACACACCTGAGCATGCCCCACGCCAGTCATATACACGTGGACTGAGCGTGCGTGCGTCCACGCCGAGTTTTCTGACCGCTGGCATTCCACGCGACCGCCGCGGCCGCATCGGAGGGCACGACGTGAAGCGGATGATTCTGAATGCGGGTGGGTGGCCCGTGGGGATGCCTACTGGAAGCGGAAACGTGCCAGTGGACGATGAGGACGCGGATGCGGAAGATGAGGGTGGAGACGAGGGAAACGAGACACCGCGCGTTGGGGCGATGGAGTATCGTGACCGGAGAGGTGTCCCGTCGGCGCGGTCGGCCCAACAGCACGCGAACACGGGAGGGTGGGGCCTCGGAGCCGGGAACGAGGAAAAGGAGGATGACGACGATGACGACGAGACGATGAATTGGGATCAGGCTCAGGTAAGTCGAGGCGTCTGTCTCTGGTGGTCACCGGATAGTTAATATGGCTGAGACAGGCGGCTGTGGAACGGATGATTGGAATGAAACCCGAGTCTCCAACGGATCTGCGTAGGCGTGTAGGTTGATTGTACACGTGATCGAGCAATGTCATTGGAGACGTCATGCAGGATGTGACTAAGCCCAGAATTCATTCAGACTAATCCCCCTAATCCGAGACAGGAGTATAAATGAGGTCTCATCCTATCTCTCGCCTTGTCCGCAATATGTCTGGTGTGTACTCGATCTTCTCGTCCACGTTTTTTGACACATGCCACTAGAACATACAAAAGACACAGCCCGTGTTGCAGCAGGCCTCAAGGCCGCGATCCACAACCCCAATGTCTCTGCAGAGGCGAAAGAGCACGCCAAGGACAAGCTCAAGGAGATGGGCCAAGACGTGGAGCCTGCGCAGGAGCCGCAACCTGCACATGTTGCCGAAGAATCAACACGTGTCCTCGCTGGTTACAAGGCCACTCTGAGCAGTATGTTTTACTTCCACTCCTATGTGGTTTGACGGTCCCAACGTAAATTTTCAATCACAGACCCCTACACGTCAGCGGAGGCCAAGGCGCACGCTGAGGAGGTGCTCCAGGCGGCCGGCATTCACGAGAGACATCCTGGACACTCTGACGAAGAACACCAGACACGCGTGCTTGCAGGTTACAAAGCATCCCTCCACAGTAGGTCGTGGGCCCTCGGTACTATCACACGACTGACCATGTCCTCGGTAGACCCGCGCGTGTCTGACGAAGCAAAAGAGCATGCACGAGAGTATCTAAAAGAGTATGACATCGAAGCTTGAGAGGTTTGTTTACCTCTTGGACAAGTTCCACAATGTATTGCTATCAGCGTGCTTCTGGTATCCGGTAGAATTAAGTGGATTCAGGGGTATCCATATTGTTGATCCTAGTACACTATTGTTTACTTGGCGACCTCCTCTATTCTATTCAACACCTTTTCTACCCTGTCCTCGAGGCTGCTCACATTGCCAGCAACTGTAGTGCGATTTGTTTCCAAACTGGCCTCGACATTCGCAACTGCGCCATTGAGTGCGTCGAGTGCTTCTCTCGTCCGTCTCTGCTCCTCTTCGAGAGTTGCGATCGTGCTTTGGAACTCGGCGGCGGATCCGTGCAGGACCGAAAGCGTCCTCAAACGTGTAAGAATATGAGGGATGTGAGGCAATGACGGTGCGAGGCGCGAGAGCAAAGGGAGGACAGCATCCTGAGCAGGGGTAAGCACGGTCAGCCCGTTTGCTTGTCCATTCACAGCTTGTTGGCGCTTTTGTAATTGACTGGCGGACACGCGTTCCAAGTCCGAAAGGAGCAGCTTGAGTCGCCTGGAGACAGAATCGATGTGCCGCGGTTGAGTAAGCAGCGTGAGCTGGTTGTTGAGCCGCATGAGCATCGGTAACAGCGGAGGCGTGAGGGGTGTAGCCTAACAGAACGACGAGTCAGCCTTGGACGATATCGATGGCATATCGCTCTCACCTCGTCCAACGTCGCGCTCACAGACCCGACCAGCTTCTCGAGCTCCCCAACCCGCTTGTCCATCTCTACGATGCTTCTCGCTTCCGGGACGTCCCCACTGCCCTTGACAGTCTCATCCTTGACCTTGTCGTCATCGTCCTCCTCTTCCTTGTCCTCCCCGTCGCTATCCCTGTCTTCACCCTCACCAACGACGACGCCGACCAACCTCCCTCTCCCCTCCCTCCCCCTCCTCACCTTCTCCAACCGCCTCCGCACATCGACCAACCCTCGGATCATCTCCCCCGGATCGACGCCCTCCCCGTCCTTTTCGCGTGCTTGCAATGCCGGGTTGGACGGGTCCTCGAGCTCCGCTTCCAGTGCGGCGAGTTCAACTTGGAGGGCACGTAGACGCGCAGGGAGGGGGAGCGTGCGGGTGGGCGAACGGGAGGACGAGCGGGAACGACTGGATGAGGGCGAGGGGGAGGGCGGATACGCGTAACGCGTACGCTGGCGACCTGACTCGCACGCCAACGAAAGAAAAAGAACACGTGCGCGAAATGAGTAACACGGAATGGACGGGATAGGGATGGAGAGGAAGAGGGACGTACGGGCACGCTCGGCTTTCCGGAAACGTTTGCTGGCTTCTTCGGGGTTGATCAGGTTGCTCACGTCGAGCTCTTCGTGACTGGTCGCTGTGCCATCGGCAGCTGCCCTCGCCCGGGTACGTGCGGCGGAGGGTTCATCGTCGTCAGAGTCATCACCCTGTTACAAGAGATCAGCAGCGCATTGACATTGTGGAATGGGGAAACGTACGTCGTCGTGAGACGATGGAAAGACGTCCTCTGTCTCGTAGACGTCCGGTGCAGTGTCCTTGGATGGACAAGATCAGTGCACGGACTGGTACGAAAGCGTGGTACGAACGATATCAGGGAGATTGGCGTACTTGTTCGCGCTCATGATCGCTCAGGTCAATGAAACAGTTTACGATTTAAATTTGATTGCACTCCGATACTCGAGCTGAAGGGAGATGAGGAACAAAAAAGCGTCACCTGAGCGATTCGAACACTCGCGGTCAAAGACCAACCGCTTTGCTGGGTAGCAGGCGATCCCGTTAACCACTCCGGCAAAGTGACCATGCATGCCAACCAGACATCGTAAATGACAACCTCACACTGATAGCTCGAGTAAGTAAGAGACACCTAGTTAAGTTAAGTAGGTATGTATGTCAACTCAGTCTACGTATGCTTATAGTGTGGGTATGATCGGAACCCTAAGCAACGAGATAATACAACCTCCACAACCACCCAAACCGACCCTGTACATTCTGTTTCACCTCTTCGTCATCAAGTTCGTCCTCGGCATCTTCTACATGCTCGTCTTTATACAGGTCTATGCTATAAATGTCAGCAATGTCAAACATGCTAGTTTGTCCTGCTGCGTGGCCACGGGAGTCAGTGGGGATCAGAGGTGTCGATTCGTCACTGGTGGACCCCAAGGAAAGATGGCTTGGAGTCACTACCTCCGGATTGGTCGGGTAGATATTCTTGGCAAGTGCCCAGGCGATGTACATGATGATCATGACGGGTATCTCGACGTAAAATGAAATGAAATCGACAGGAGAGAACCTTGGGAAAATGGAGGACCAGCCTTGGACTGTGGAGATGGGATTACTTGAACTGGACCATGTCATGCGGGACGACTTACTGATGATCAACGCCGCGACGGTGAAGATCTACAACGGACTGAGCGTCTGTCAGAGGCTGAAAGTGGTGCAGCGTACGACGAAATAAGGACCCCAAGGCCAAGTCCAGCGAACGTAAAACTTTAATTCGTCTACGGAGCGGTTCTGGGCAATCCATGCTTTTCTGAATCTCCAGCTGGCGAGACCAATGGATAACCATGCGATCTGCAAGCGGTGAGAATGGGTACGACGGGAAAAGGTTGAGCTGACTTGGTTAGAGACACCGACGATCCTCTGTAACCATCCCCAAAGCTGACCACTGCCGATAAAGCTACTTGCAAAGCACAGGATACTGATACTGCTGGTGGCTAGCAAAGCAAATATGGGAACACCGGCGGGTGTGGTCTTTGAGAAGATGACAGGGGCTTGTCTACGAGGAGAGACGGTAGAGAGGCCGTAGAGGACGCGAGTGCCGGCAAAGAGGGCATGATTACCGGCAGAAAAGACGGAGGTGAGAATGACGGTGTTCATGAAAGAAGCAGCAACGGCTAATGGAAATCAGGGGGCCGAGACTGCGAGTTTGAGAAGGGGACATACTTGATCCGGCCAACTTGAATACGATGGTGAATGGGGATGTGGCGGTGGACTTGTTTGAGAGGTTTGGGTAATCCCACGGGACTGATGAAAGTATGAGCAGAGGATGGAATACGAGCGATTGTCGAACGCACCGTTGAGACCGATGAGCAAAACGCTCAGGACATAAAACAAGAGGATTCTAGAGGGGGGTAAAGACGAGACGAGGGTCGTAGTGGCTAGTCTTACCGCCAGAATACGAATTTGACGACCTTGGGCATGTTTCGAGACGGGTTTCTTGTTTCACCGGCGGTGATGCCGAGACTTTCGGTTCCGCCAACTGCGGAGGGATGAGTGGGTGCGAGGATGGAGATGAAAGGACGTGCATGCAAAGCTGGCAGTGACAAATACGTTTGCAAAGCCGGAGAAACCGTTGACAAAGGGTGCGCCGGGGATGGACCAATTATGAGCGCCAATGTAGGTATGCTGCGTGTTTACGCCGACGTTGACGAGTATGCCGAGGATGATGAAGAGGACGATGGTGACGACCTTGAGGAAAGCGAGCCAGTATTCTGAGGAGAGGTGAGAGATGCAGGGGGGTAAGGACAAGGGAGATACCTAGTTCGCCATAAGCGCGCACGTGGAGGGCGTTTACGGATACGAGGATGACCCAGGCGACGAGACTGATAAGCCAGGGATGCTGGTCGGTCCAGAACTGGAGGACGAGCTGGGCGGCGGTGAGATCGGATGCGACGGAGACGGCGTCGTTGAACCAGTAGTTCCAGGAGAGGGCGAAGCCGTATGACGGGGAGAAGAAGCGGGTGGTGTAGGCGTTGAACGAGCCTGGGGGGGGGGGGGGGGGGGAGGGGGGGGGGGGGGGGGCCGGGGGGCCCCTGCGCCGGGGTACGGCGTGGCCATTGCGCCGAGGGGGGGGGGAGGGGGGGGGGGGGGGGGGGGGGGGGGGGGGGGGGGGGGGGGGGGGGGGGGGGGGGGGGGGGGAGAGACTCGGACGCACCTGCGACGGGGTACTGCGTGGCCATTTCGCCGAGGAGGAGGAGGGTGATGTAGACGACGAAGCCGATGAGGGAGTAGCAGATAAGCATGCTGGCGGGGCCGCCCTCCGAGAGCGACTTGCCCGTGCCGAGGAAGAGACCAGTCCCGATGGTGCCAGCGATGGCGATCATCTGCACCTGGCGCGCAGACAGCCCACGATGGAGGCCTGTCGCCATGGTTGACGGTGAGAGAGACGGGCAGCTATCGCGAGCGAGTGCTGAGCCATGTGGATTGCGCCATAATTAGCCCACCTCCGACTTGGTTCTGCTCGGCCATGTCCGCGCTCGTCGACTTTCTGTCGGCGACGCCCCCGCCGCTGACGCTGCACCTGCTGCCCCTCGCGCCGCTCATCCACAGCGTCCGACACGCCGCCGACGTCCTGTCCTGGTCCGCCCCGTGGGAAGAGCCCGCCCTCCTCCTCGCGCTGTGGTGGTCCGTCTGTCTCTTCGCCGACCTCACCCTCAGGTACGTGCCCCCGCTCGCCCTCGCCCCTGCTCACCCCCTCCAGGTTCTTTCTCCCCTTCGCCGTCCTCTTCGTCTTTGCCCTCCGCCACTGCTCCGCCCCCGCACCCCCCGCCCCGCCCCCGCCCGCGACAGAGTCCACCGTGCACGCCCTCGTCGACGACCTCGCCGTCCTCCATGCCCTCCTCCCCCACAACCCCGTCCCG
>JBBPLK010000409.1:0-15218 GCA_038089735.1 Exsudoporus frostii | reverse complement strand
GACGAAGGTGTGGCGGAATGTCATCTGGGTTGATGTCTTCCCAGGCCCCATTATCTGCAGATGCTGGGCTGTCAGGTGTATTTGGAAGTTTCTAGCCACCACTCGGACATGGTCCACCATTGTGACTGAGATGGAGCTCAAAGCTGGTCTGTTGCCACATGTTTCAAAATCATCCAAGACTTGGGGATGCTTTACAAAGCTCACCAAGATCAGAGACGAATCTTCGAAGAATGCCCCAGTCCACTGCTGAATGTGATGAAAAGGATGTCTCTTATGCTGGTCCCTACAGCACCTGGTGCATAATAGTGGCTGACCGAAACAGTCTAAACACCAATAAATACCATCATGATGGCATATGCAACATTCTTGGGAATCAGTTGGGGCTTCCATGTCCAACAAAGCTTGCAGAAATTCTTCCTTGTGAGTGACCCATTCCTGGAGATAATCATTTGAGGTCTAGACATTCATGTGGATTAGTGTGTTCACCAAAATCAATTATGGGTACATTTTTAGGGGGCAATCAGATTGGCCAAATGTCATCTAATTCTCCATCGGCAGCATCCAGCCTTGACCAGATATCATCAGAATAGCAAGTTTAAATATGACAAAGAACATACATATTGGCACTGAAGGTAAACTGAGAGTCAGATGGTCCAGGCTTGCTTGGGGAGAACTGAATGGATTGGGATGGTGTTGTGGAAATTGGATCCTTGGTAGCGTCCAATCTGACAAGAATCATCTTGGGCCCCCTTGTAGTATTTTTGGTTATCCAAGTGGCATGAGTAACTCTTCTAGGGTTAATCTTTCGTTTGTTAGGATTCTTAGGCATCCTTAGGCCAGTAGAAGACAGTATAGTAGCAAGAAAAACATAAAAACAACTCACTTCACACTGCAAACCATAACACAAATCAGTAATGCATATGTTCACCCATGTGGTTTTTCAGATGCTGTAGTGTTCCATCTTGGCTAGTCAGAGCCAAGTCCATGGATATTGCAACTTTGACTTCTCCCACAGCATTTCTGTGATTTGGTAACCAGGGCTATATCCCATGTTTGGATATATTACAATCTTGATTGCCTCGGCTAAGTACATGAATCGGGGAATATGTCTGCTTGGGGGGATTGCCGGTATCATATAACCAAGTTTGCTGCTTGGTACCTAGCCCTATATCACATGGATCATTTTATGTGACTTCTCTCAGTCACATTTTGCTCACTTATGGCAGCAGGCACCAGCATACCTTACTTCTCTCGGGGGTATTGCGGTTATTGTGTAACCTTGGCTACTCAGTCTCTGGTGATCATGATGTGGAGACATGGTTGATGGACACATGATATTGGATGAAAAATGAATGCATCATGCTGCACTTTGAGTCTACCCTCTACTATGTCTGACTACGAGATGGATTATACCACGACCAAATATCAAGGGACCATCTATGATGGCTCGGAAGCTGAGATGGAGGAAGGGGAGCCTCAGGCTGAGGACCTCTCTGCTGAAAATGAGGCAGGGCCATCTCAGAATCAGACATGACAGGAGAACACTGGCATATCTGACAAGACACTGGCCATTCTCCAGGAGCAATGGCCTTCATGGAAGGCTGCCAGAGATAAAAAATGACAAACCATCTGGAGGGCTCTGATTACTTCCATCTGGTGTCTGAGGGAGAACCTGACCCTGGAGCTTGCAGTATGGGAGTGTCAAGTTCAGGTGAGAAATGTCTTTCTCTGTTACAAAGATTTGATTTCCAATTCTCGGAAAGGCATATGAGAAATGGATGCAAAAATAGGGACAGATAGGAAAAAAAAGGATGGCATTGCCCTTGGCATGACATGGATGGCTCAGTCTGTGATTCAGGAGCAATGGAAAGAAGAAATCAAGGGAATGATTAAGGAATGGTTCAGTGCAGAGCCAGGAACCTCAGCAATATTTCAGCATTATCAGTCAATGCCGTCAGAAGTCATGAAAGGTCTCTCTTCTGATGAGATCCAGATTGCCGAGTCGACTGCCACTGCATGGAATTCACAGGATGCTACGACCAAAGCAAAGGCATGCAAGTGAATCATCTACTACATGCTGGAAGTCATACAGGTTTGCAATGAGGGGTGTGGCATCAGCCATGAGGCAGTTCTCCCAGGAGATGTGGAAAAGAGGAGGGATCCGGATGGTTGTATTGAGTGGGTTTAAGGATGAGAAAGGGGAGGTGTTCTCTAACCAGTAGGTGGGCTCTCAGCACTCTGAAATTCCCATAGTCTAACAAACATAAGCTTCAACTTCAACTCGATGATTGATTATAGCCCATCTTTTCAGGGCTTTGATGTCATCCAGGGAGACTGGGATAGGTACCTCGGCCACTGCTTTGCTCTGGCAGATGAAGAAGCAGAGGCAGATGATGAAGATGAGCATTTTCACCAGGCCAAGGCAAAAAAGAGGAGAAAGCCAAGGCAGAAATAAGGAGATGATGCAGTTAATATGGTAACTTGGTTGGATGGCTCCATCTGGATCCCAGATTTTACTGGGTGCAGCTGAGCTGATATGCAAAACATGGTCCAAGGCTTTCTCACCTCACACTACCATACGTCGACCTCATACATATCTAACCACCATTTACAAGGTTATCTGTTTCCAGGCTCGATATGCAAAAATCCAAAGGTCTCAGCCCCTTTCAAAAAGCTGGCTGAGTTCCAGAATGACCTGTTCCAGCTGGAACATATTCCAGATGGTTTTATCTTTCTGGATGATCCTAGCCATCTAAAGGCTGATGATGCCAAATGATTTCTGGAGTTTATTCGGAAATGACAACAGAATGTATCAGATAATGTCTTTCAATTCCAATACTGGTTGGATAGGAAGAACAAGCTTCAGGAGCCAGCAGAGAGCAATGATGAAGGTTTGACAGAGGTAAAGCGATGGCAGATATCTCACCAAGAAGGGTCGAGGGTAAAAGGGCTCTCTGGGGTTCCAATCAAGGGACAGGAGAATAGTGGCCAGGATGAATCAACATTGGGGGAAGAAGATTCAGTTCAACACAATTTGAGCAGCCCATCTGTCCCCTACAGTGATTGGTCCAAGAGCAAACAAGAAGTTGGGAACCTTCCTTGGAAAATAGTGTTGTTTAAGGTGGGGGCCCCAACACACAGTATGTCATCAAAAGTGCATTTTAGCCCTTTTATTTAACTGATTCAGCGAAAGGATTGTCCCCAGAAATCCCCAAATGGAAAGCAGTGGTGACCAAAGGGGTCAAAATGAGGTGGATGGGTGACCGAGGCTGATCAACATCCAGACCTCAGTGAACAGTGAGAAGTCAGTTCCTTCGGATATCATGTGATTGATGCAATGGATCTGCACTTGTAGTTGGGCCACCGAGAAATGCCAAGAAGGCAGATCACACAACTTAGGAGAATGCTGGTGGACATCTTGGGTCCAGGGGTGAGTTACCAGTATCAAAGGAGCATCCATTGCCGAAACCATCTATAAAGAGAACTGCCCCAGGCAATGATGGTGACCAAGGTATGTAGCTCGATATCTCTTCAGATAGACTAGGCTAATCCATCAAAATGCAGCTTTAGCACCCCCCAAAAAGAGGTTGAAGTCAGCATTAAGGATGCCAACCACATTGCCCCCGGTCAGTTATACTGGCACTGAGGGCTGTAACAAACCAAGGTTCTGAGTTCACACCCTAGTGGCATCAAATCAGATGGGCACTGGAACCCAAGGTATACTAACATTCACCCTTTTTGAATCATATCTGATGCAGATTTTGATCAAAAGGCACAACTCCACATCGATCAGGAAGAGCGTGCAAGGCTCCACTGCCACCCGATGCAGAAGTGTTGATGCCGGGACCTCAGCAAATCAGAAAATAGGAACAAATTGCATTGTAAATACTTCTTGTAAATATATATTGCAAACAAGTCCAAAATATGTACACCTTTTGTATGCTACTGACGAACTGAACATTTACCACTCATTGCCCCAGCATCTTCCTCATCCTTATCCACAGCCTGCTCTCCAGTAACTGTCTCCTCTGCAGCCACACTGTCTGTATCCATAGCATTATTGTCCTCAGCAAGAATGGTGGCGATGGTGGGCATGGACATTGTTGATCCGGGAGTGGATTCCCTGGAAATACTGGCCACCTTGCAATTGAAGATTGATTGCAGCTGTGGAAAGAGTTTTGGAGGCCCCCAACTTCCCTCCAAGGTCATGCCTAGGCCACCACCCTAGGTGATGGTGGTGGCAATCTCAGTGCTCAGCAGGGAAGGTGTTACAGATGTCAAGAACCCCCACCCTTTTTCCTCCATTCCACCTTCCCCCCTGTCCCAAGCACTATGGGACATGATCACCAACGATGAAGGGATCTCCCTGGAGATCTGGGACCAGTTCGTAGGTGGCGATGTTCCGAGCATCACCTTCTAGAGGCCCTGTCCACCGCCCCTTCCTCTCTGCCTCTTCCGAGTTTCCCCGATTCCATTTCCTTCCGTTCCGTTTCCTTCTGAACCTCTCTGCCTCTTTTCATTTCACAGACATTGCCTTCTCAGCTATGTTCTCGTTATACATAGCCTCGTATTCCCATTATGGTCATTTTCCTATTATATATTCTTACCAGCCCTAAACCCCTATTTACCTATTTATACTGGGGCTTCTCCCACAATGTATTCTTCAACCTTGATCTACACATATTATCATGCCAATCAATCTTCGCTCACTTCAAAGTGTTCCTAGAACTTCTCGAAGTCATCTTGCTCAATCTAGACAGGACTCCGCCACCGTCTCCCTTCCTCCGGACGAGACTCCACCATCGTCCCTTAATCTCTACACAGTTGTAGAGACTTGCTCGCTCACCGCCCGCATGACTGCGTCAGTGCCAGAGCGGTTGGTAGCTGGAGCCCAGTACCCTTGACCACAGCAAAGGCTGTCAGGTTTCCGCACGTCACCTATACGTGCCAAATCTCTATCCCAGACTGGAAGTACCCCTGTGGATTGGTTAGCACAAAAGTGTTAGTTGTTGACGCCATGGTTGGCATAACAGAAGGGGGGCGATCAACTGAGGGGGTGAGCCCTCAGTCAAAGGAGGAAGGGGGGAAGCATCACTGACATCTATGTCAGACTTGTTGCCTTGCTGACTGAGGAATGGAGTGGGGGAGGAGGGAGAGTTGAGCACATCTGGCTCGATGACTGTGGTGAAGAATGAGGATGGCCCAGCAATATCTTCATCGGCAGCCTGCTGACAAAGTCATTCAAATGGAAACTGCATTGAGGTGGGTGAAGCACGAACTGTATTGTCTGTAGTCCAAACCCAGTGGTCCCTAAGTTCAGTCATGATGTGACCAAACATTTCCAATGAGTCTGCCATGGTGTTCACCTGATCTTCAAGGTGCAAGTGACTCTCTTGCAGCAGGCAGTGACTGGCCTGGAGTCGGCAGTGGGCTTGAAGCAGATTTTGGTAGTTGTTTGCATTGTCAGGCTTGGTGTGGCCAGACCGAGTGGCGCCTGATATTCCGGTGGTGGATGGACTGGGTACCTGCATGGCTGGCACTGATTTCTTCACCCTGGGGATAACCACACCTTCAAGGACCATGTAACAAGTTTTAGTGGCCGGAATATAGTGAATATGCATGACTTACCTTGAGCTGATTTCAATCATTTGATCTTCTTTTGTGGGGGGCCAATCTTGATGGTCAGCACTGGCTCATTGGGTGACGGCAGCCCACAGTATGGAATCCAAGCGACCGGTAGTATGGTGGAGGTGGGAGGCAGTGGTGGGGCACCATGGCGAACATTTGACTGAGGTGGTTGAGAGTGAGACTCACTGCATTCCCGTCATTTCTGTGTTTTCTCCAAGGTTGGGGATTGGCGATGACAGGAAGTTGACTGTTGGCACAGCTTTGCCAGCAAACATCATACCTTCTGCTGGTGGCACTGGACACGTGTGTGGCCAGGGTTTGGGATGCATCCATCGCCACGTCATTTGCAGGCAGCACATACCTGCTCAGCATCGCCCTCATCCTTGATCTCTTTAGTGGGTGGTGGTGGCCATGACCTGCCTGCCGAGTGTCCACAAGATTGAGCCAGTCCTGATACATCTGATGGCTTAACACATTGCCTTAAATAACCTTGCTCCTCAGATTCAGTTTCCAGCAGGTCAATCTGCCAAGCCTTGCCCTTGCCCTTGTCCACCTTCTTCAAGGCCATCTGCACTTCTTCAACGTCAATGTCATCGCCATCCTGCATCATCCTGACCATCTGATCCTCAGTATTGAGTGGCTTTCCTAAGGGCTGAGGAAGCTTTGCCGAAGATGTCGCAACCTCACTTCCTGAATTGACTTGGCTGACCTTGAGCCAAGGGTGGTCTGGTCGACCAGAAACATTGTTCTTGAGCATCTTGCTCCAGTCCAGCCATCGGTTGTTTTGATACTGTGACATTGAGATATCACAGGTGATGGCCAGGAGAGGGACCCTGTTGGCACTACCTGCCACAGCCTGAATCGTGTCCTAGCATGAATGTTAGTTAGCATCATTGTGCGAGAAACCTGATTACACATCAAATGACCTGTGATCTCAGTAATGGCCTGGTGCCATGCTGCTGTCTGGGCAGCAGCTCCCTTGGTTGTCCCAAGTACTTTCGTCTTGAGTGCATGTCGGATGGCAGCTGGGCATCGTCGATGATGGTTTGGATGGGGGAGGACATGGCGATAAATGGTGATGTAGAATGTAATGGAAGGAGATGTGTGGGGCATGGCAAGTTTTGCTTCATGAACACCAAACAGCATTTACCTTTGTTTGGTTCTTTGCCATTGTGGCTTGGCAATTTTGGCTAATGCACTATAATCCATATTTCCCATGTAACCATGCATTCCACTGCTGACCATGCCCGATCTAACTTTATTCCTTCCCTGCCATTTCACTTTTCCACTATATCTCGGAACATACTCACAATGCAAAAGCAAGTTCGCTTCATGATACCAGGTGAGCACGGTTTACCCATTCATATAATAACACTTATTTGGACACAGTTCAAGCCCACAATAGAGCTTGGTCAGTCAGCACATGTATGCATGATGCTCGGTCTGATATGCAGCAGTTGGTAATCCCCATCCTGCTCAGTCCCATCATATGTATCAAGGTAAGTAGTCACACTGTGTGGTCTGGTCATATCCATCAAGGTAAGTCACCCTCACCCTGCTCGATGTGGTCATATCCATCAAGGTCAGTCACCCCCATCCTGCTCAGTGTGGTCATATACATTGCTACCTGGTCACCCCACCCTGCTCGGTCTTGTCATATACATCAGAGTCAGCCAAGCTCACACTGCTCAGTCCCATCATATACATTGGTACTTGGTCACCCCCACCCTACTTGGTCCCATTGTATGCATTGACCTTGGTCCTACTCACCCCACTGGGGGCCATTTCGTATCCATCAATCCTTCATCTAGATACCCTTGCCAGGGCCTTCTGTATCCTATGTATATACATGTTAGACAGGCCCAGCCATGTCTTACATGTCTCATATATCTCAGGCCCATTACGGTATCATCCGTACATGTCGGGTGTTTTGCAAGCAGGCTCACTGTATGCTATGGGCAAATGTGACTGAATCATGTGGCCACCATCCATGCCCAGATGCTTCCACATTGTATCTCCCAACCTCAAAGCCCATATTCCCCTCTTGCATCTGTTATGAATGGTACTTTTCACTTAATGGACTTAGTACTTTTTCCTTTTTGCATCTTATCTTATCGCGCCACATGATTATCTTATCACAAAGGATGCTTATCTTCTGATCTATTTTCTCACGAGATCCATGATCTCTCTTACACATGCACAGTCTTCTCTTTTAATCTCCATGCTATGCATGGCTATGTTCTTCCTTTCTTCTCTTCCATTTGATGCACCTCACGTATCACACATGGTATGCTTCCATTATGCCTCCCCTTATTAATCTCTGCTACCCACAGCCCAGGGCTTAGGGTTAGTCCATATGCACTAGTAATTGGTAGATCTGATATAATCATGTACAAACAAGTAGAGTAGTATATAAAGGCCAAAGTTGCTGTCAGAGAACTTCAGTCAAGTTCTCTTGGAGTTTCCCCAAAGCTTGACCTATCGGTCTCTCCCCCCCTTCCTCTCTTATAAGTGAGCAGCCTTTGCTAGACCTTTAAGTGGGTCGAAGCCTTTGGTTGTTTCAGCATCCTGAAGACCATAGCATCCAACAGATCTGTCAGATATTGGGTGTCAAAAAGTTGCTTCTTTACAAGATGCTCTCTTTGTACTCAAGATATGGGACTGTAACCAACCCAAACAAGTACTCTTGCACTACTGGTCGCCCCCGAGTACTCACCTCAGCAGATGTCACTCTTATCTCTACCATCATTCAGTATCAGAGTACCATCTACCTCGATGAGCTTCAAAGTGAGCTTTGGGCTAAGCATCATAAGTATATTACATTCTCTACCCTTCTTCAAACACTCCAGCAGCTTTCCATCACCCAGAAGATTGTTTCCTCTTCTGCTGCAGAATAGAATGAAGAGACACATGCAATTTACATGAACCACATTGCTGCAGAAGCACCAGATCCAAATATGCTCGTTTTTATTGATGAAGCTGCCAAGGATAAATGAATATCCACCTGCCAACATGGGTGGTCAATGAGAGGTGTTCATTGTTGCATCAAGAGGTGCTTTGTATGTGGCACAAGATTTTCTATCATTCCTGCCATCACTCTTGATGGCATCATCACATACAACATTGTTGAGGGACCGGTTGATGGTAAGTGTTTCTTGAGTTTCTTGAAAGAACATGTGGTGTGTCATTACAATCATGGTGTTTCCTCGCATATCTTACCAACAATACATCTTTGCTATAGATGCCATTTACCAACCTGTATCCTGGTCCTCACAGTATACTTGTCATGGACAATTGTCACATCCATCATGGCAAGGAGGTCCATGCACTGATTGAAGACATGCATTGTATGTCATCAATACATCATTCTTTATGTACTAACTACCAACAGTCTGCAAACTTATTTTCCTCCCTCCCTACTCCCCCGATTACAACCTGATTGAGCAAGCCTTCTCTGCCATCAAGGTGTATTTTTGATGCCACCATGATGACTTCTCAATGACTGCAATCGCTTGTGCTTGTCAGAACATCACCCCCGACAAAGCAGAAGGTTATTTTAGTGCATCAGGGTATATTGTATAGTTGAAATGGACTTAGGACTGTTGTAATTGAGTGTCTTTTTTTCACTGCAATAAATATTGCGATGGCAGGCAAATGATCAAATAGAGTGACAGCATTGCATTCAGACAAGATACAAAATGACATGGAAATACTGGCAATATTGTCCTAGATGTTGAAGAAGCCATTCCCCTCCTCCTCAGCATCCTTGCAAACAATAAATCCCTTTGGAACTGGAAGCCAAACACCATGATCTGTTGACTGATACCAGAGATCATAGTCCCTTGGTCCATCGTCATCACTGGATATTATTGGGGATGCAGTAAAGCAACAGCCACCACCATCATGATATTTTTTCTCATAGGCAACCTTTTTCTGGAGTGGATGGGTAGGTGACCTCGATTTGCTTGTCAAGCTTTGATCAGTATTGCTATGCTTCCGCTTCGCATTGGGACCATTCCACCAAACCATACAACCCCTTTTCAGGTGGATGATATCACCAGTTGGAATTCCAATGTCCAATAGCGTCTTGTTGCTAATTTTGGAGAGGATATCTGGGCCAATGTGTTGTGTGGTGAGTTTGCGCTCATACATAGTAGCATTAGAAACACCAAGATCAGTTTCTCCATACTTGATAAAGTGTGAAAGCTGGGATGGGGATGGAAACAGAGGGGGCCCAGGATTGATTTTTCTGAGACATTATGAACAGGTGTAGTTGGAACTGGAGTGGATTGGCTATGCAACCTAGACTGCAGAAGCAAATTAGCTAGCATTTGAAGGAGAATGACTGATGTAAGCAAGTTGATATCCGATGGCCCAGGCCCAGGGTTTGGAGATGACAGGTGAAACAACCAAAGACTTTGACCCACTTAAAGGTCTAGCAGAGGCTGCCTACTTATGAGAGAAAGAGGGGGGAGAGACCATAAGGTCAAGAGTCTTATTCTTAGGATGAAGCTTTGGGGAAACTCCAAGAGAACTTGATTGAAGTTCTCTGGCGGTGACTTTGGCCTTTATATACTACTTATACTATTTGTACATGATTGTATCAGATCTACCGATTACTACTGCATAGAGACTAACCCTAAGCCCTGGGCTGTGGGTAGCAGAGATTAATAAGGGGAGGCATAATGGAAGCATACCATGCATGATGCATGAGGTGCATCAAATGGAAGAGAAGAAAGGAAGAACATAGCCATGCACTGCATGGAGATTAAAAGAAGGCTGTGCATGTGTAAGAGAGATCATGGATCTCGTGAGAAAATAGATAAGAAGATAAGCATCCTTTGTGATAAGATAATCACGTGGCGCAATAAGATAAGATGCAAAAGAAAAAGTGACTAAGTCCATTAAGTGAAAAGTACCATTCGTAACAACAGGGGCAGCTGTGGAGGAATCTGTGCATGTGCCTTGTGAGCTGGATGTAGGAATGGTGTGTTACAGACGTATGGGACCCCCCACCTTTTTCCTCCATTCCACCTTCCTCCCCATCCCAGGCACTCTGGGATATGATTACTAATGATGAAGGGATCTCCTCGGAGATCTGGGACCAGTTCATTGGAGGCAATGTTCTGAGCATCACATTCTAAAGGCTGAACCCCATTGCCTCCTCCCCCCTGCTTTCTCCCAAACCCTCCTGAGTTGTTCCAACCCACCATCTTGAGGCTGAGCCTCACTACCTCCCCTCCTGAGTTATTCCATATCTCTCCGATTCTCTCCATTCCATTTTGATATTCACAGACAATGCCTCCTCAGCTATGTTCTCTTTACACATAGCCCCTTATTCCAGATATAGTCATTTCCCCTTATATCTATTACTGGCCCTGAACCTTAGTATACCTAATTATACCAGGGCTTCTCCCACAACTGTTTCCCCTTAACCTTGATCTACACAATACATTGTGTTCATCAATCTTCCTCGCTTCAAAGCCCCTTGCTTCTGGAAGCCCTTGCTTGCACTAGACAGGACTCTCCCCCTTTTCTTAGACAAGACTCCACCATTGTCTCGAGTATCAACACAGTTGTTGTTACTGCTCACTTGCTGCTCGCACAACTCTGCCAGTGCCTTAGCAGTTGGGAGCTTGAGTGCCAGAACCCTTGACTGCAGCCAGCTCAGTGTAGCAAGGCTGCTAGGTTTCCACACATCGCCTATACATGCTGAGTCTCTGTTCCAGACTGGAAGAATCCCTGTGGATTGGTTAACACGAAAGTGTTAGTTGTTGATATCACAGTTGACATAACATGGTGCCTTCGAATGAGGGAATGTTGGGCAGCATATGTAATGTGGCCTGCCCTTCCTTCTATGGGCTGATTAGATTTTTTTTGGTGCAACAGTACAGAGCCCATACCAAAGCATGGGCCCAGTTGAGTACCATAGCAGGAGTGAGTGGGACAGTAACACCTGATGGTCCAATATACATAAGACCTTCATCATACTCATTCTTGTACAACTTTGCAAGTTTCAGGCACCATTGAGCAAGGTGTGCATCACAGTCTGATACAGTTCGGGATGGAGTCTTGGTCTTATTCAAAGATTACATTATCAGAATATCTAGCCATTGTAATGAAGGGAAATACCTGGTTCTCATCTGATGTGCCTGATTCATCATCTCCAGAGTTGCCATCAGCTTGATGTGAGGGAAGTTTCTCAACATTCTTCATATCAAAGAGTACCTTTGTCATGCCAGAGTCACTGATGGTGTCAATGATCTTGTGGACCATTTCCTTGTAGTCCAATTCATTGTCTATGTCCATTGCCTCACTTGTGGTGTGCTGGCTAGATAAAATTTTGTAAGGCTAGATGACTGAACATATGAGAAATCAAACCTCTTTGTCTTTGGTATGATGTACTTGAATGAATACTGTTACAGACATCTGGGACCCCCCACCTTTTTCCTCACTCCTGCCTTCCTCCCTCTCCCCATTTCACGAGTCCCAAGTCTTGTGGGACATGATTTCCAACAACGAGGGAATCTCACCCGAGATCTGGGAATAGTTAATTGGCAGCAGTGTTCCAAGCACTGCCTTCTAGGCTGTTCCAACTTTACCCAATGAGGCTGTGCCTCATCGCCCCCTATTTCACATCCCTTTCTGATCACCTGTGGGTCACTGCCTCCTGACCCAATTTCTCCCTATCTATTTCACATCAGGACAATGCCTCCTCAGCTGTGCTCTCCTTATGCGCAGCCTCGTTTCCCTTTATATCCACCTCCCTTATTTATCCTTGACCTGCCCTAAACTCCCTACTTACTATATATACCGGGGCCTCTCCTGCATTGTACCTTTAACCTTGATCTACACCTTATTTCATGTAATCAACCTTCCCCTTCACTTTGAAGCCCGATCTGCTTCTGGAAGCCATCCACCTCCACTAGACGGGACTGTGCCACCATCTCCCTTTGCCAGATGAGACTCCATCATCATCTCTAAGCCTCGACATGGTCATCAACAACTTGCTCATTCACTGCTCGCACAACTCCACCAGTGCCTAGCAGTTGGTAGCTGGAGCCCAGGACCCTTGACCGCAGCTAGCTTGGTGTAGCAAGGCCGTTAGGTTTCTGCACGTCGCCTATATGTGCTGAGTCTCCATCCCTGACCAGAAGAACCCCCATGGATTGGTTGACACAAAAGTGTCAGTTGTTGATGTCATGGGCTGACATAACAAAAGATCAAGGTTTTCATTGTTTAGCGCTACTATGCCTAAACCCCCATCAGACTACCAAGGAGGTAGTACCCCAACGCCACCACAAAGAGAATTAACCTCACCACTCTTCTCACTGCTCAGGAGGCCAGTGAAACAACCAACAACTTCGACCCACTTAAAGGTCTAGGTGAAGGCTGCTTACTTATGAGAAGAGAGGGGGATATGAGAGCTGGAAGGCTCAAGAGTCTTATCCTATGAAGCATTGGGGAAACTCCAAGAGAACTTGACTGAAGTTCTCTGGTGGCGACTTTGGCCTTTATATACTACTTAGATTGTATGTACATGTTTGTATCGGATCTACCGATTACTAATGCATAAGGACTAACCCTAAGCCCTGGGCTGTGGGTAGTGGAGATTAAATAGGTGAGGTGGAATGGAAGCATAACATGTGTGATGCATGAGGCACATCAAATGGAAGGGAAGAAAAGAAGAGCATAGCCATGCACAGCACGGAAATTAAAAGAAGGCTGTGGAAGCATAAGAGAGATTGTGGATCTCATGAGAAAATAGATAAAGAGATAAGCGTCCTTTGTGATAAGATAATCACATGGCACAATAAGATAAGATGTAAAAAGAAAAAGATGCTAAGTTCATTAAGTGGAGAATACCGTTTGTGACACTACCCCCTCCTTAGGAATCGACTTCTAGGTGATCAAAGGGTGCATCTTTGTCACGTGTGATGGTATTGTTCTCAAAAGGTTTAAATAACCCGAGGAAGTCTATGTACGACATGCGTAGTGTTACAGATTTAGGCGACCCCCATCCTTTTTCCGACCTTCCGCCCTCTCCATCCTCCCAAACGTTGTGGGACATGATCATCAACAATGAAGGAATCTCCTCGGAGATCTAGGATCAATTCATATTGCCTTCTAGAAGGTACTACTCACCGCCTTTACTCCGAGTCCACCCGCACCCCGTTCCATTCCATTCCATTCCATCCCACTTCCCTCCAATTCATTTCATCTCTCGAACAATGCCTCCTCGGCAGTGTTCTCTCTATGCACCGCTCATCTATCCCTATTTAGTCATATTCCATTTATATCTATTACCGGCCCTAAAGCCATAGAGTACTATTTATACCGGGGCTTCTCCCGCGACTGTTTTCCCCTTAACCTTGATCTACACAATTCACCGTGTTAATCAATCTTCCTTCGCTTCGAAGCCCTCTGCTTCTGGAAGTCTTCTCGCTCGCACTAGACGGGACTGCACCACTGTCTCTCTCTCTCTCTCTCTCTATACAGTTATAGAGACTTGCTTGCTCGCCGCTTGCATGACTACGTCGGTGCCTCAGCGGTTGGTAGCTGGAGCCCGGTATCCTTGACCTCAGTTAGCTCGGAGTAGCTAGGACTGACTGGTTTCCGCACGTCGCCTATATGTGCCGAATCTCCGTCCCGGACCGGAAGTACCCCCAAGGATTGGTTGACATGAAAGTGTCAGTTGTTGACGTCACGGTTGACGTAACATGTAGCTTCTGGGGTGCTTGTGGGTTTGCTCAGTGGAAATCAATGATTACATCTTTTGTGTTGTCAAGTTGACCCTCCAGTTCCCATGTACGATCAACGTCTTCAAATCCAGACCAGTGGACTAAGTATTCGAGTCATTTTCCCTTGAGTCGGGAATCAACAATGTACTCAACTTCGTATTCGACATCACAATCTTCTGTGACAGTCACATGTCCCAGTTTTACAGCTGATTGACCTGGCAATCTATCCTTATACAGCTTGACTCGTGAGATGTTAACGACCAGATGTATCTTCATAGATCGTGGTAATTTCAGCTCTACTGCATTGTTACCGACAAGTTTAGTGATGACATAAGGTCCAACCCAACGTTCACTTAGTTTTTTAGATGCGCGTGTCAAACACAGATTTGTAGTGGATAACCACACTTTGTCACCAACTTTGTATTCGGGTGCTTCCGTGCAGTGTTTATCAGCTTGAGTCTTCATTCGACCCTGAGCTTCTATGATATTATGTCTCGTATCATCAAGAATCTTGGCCATTTCGTTAGCCAATTCATCAGCAGCTGGTGCCTTTGAAACATGTTGCTCAATTCCCATTCTTGGTTGATAAGAGCATGTGATCTCGAATGGAGACTTCTTAGTGGAAGCCTGCTTCTTTGAGTTATATGAAAACTGGGCGAGTGGTAACCAATCTACCCATTTATCTTGGTTTTCTGCAGTGAATAATCAGAGATACTGCTGGAGATCTCTATTCATCTGTTCTGTTTGGCCATCTGGCTGTGGATGGTGTGTGGTGGATAACTTAGGGGTTATGCCGAGGCATTTGCAGAGATCTTTCATCACCTGTGATGCAAACTGTGGTCCTCAGTC